>PGFW01021002.1:41364-59909 GCA_003123925.1 Haematobia irritans
GAAATTTTTCACGAGCTGAAAAAAGGCAAAATTAAGGAAATAAAAAAAAAACAACATTCAAAGAAATATTTTATCCATGGATTACTGTTGCAAAAGGTTATCCATATTTCGCTTTAAAGCAGCAATTTTAACATTACTTTATGGACTTTTAGGAAGCTATTGGAAAACTACTTTGGGTTTTATGTAGCCTTTTACAAGTTACCTGTTTTCAAAGCACCCTGCCCTAAGGCAAGACATGCCGTGAGCAGCCATGACACCAGCTGTTGACAGTCCACATTTCAAATGGACTTCCAAGGCTAATTCCCATTTTTCAGCTTCCACCAAAGATTCAGCTAATTTCCATAAATTGGTTCAAAGGGTCAGGAGGAATTAAATATTCGCAGCCATTTTGAACAACAGATATGATAATTTCGGAATCTTCTTGTATTGTTTCGAATTCTGCAGAAGCTCCGCGAACCTGTTATTGAGGAGAAATAAAAACTCGGTGTAAAGAAAATTAATGTAATGAAAAAAAACTATAAAAAAACATGTATGAAATGAAATATCATTTTGTTGTTATCTCTTTGGAATAAGAAGGAATAAATATTAAACAAAAATTAATGGAGAAAAATATTGACCACCACAATGTGGTGTTTAATGTAGGCGACAGGAGCTAATCCCAAATTAATTTTTATGCTAAATTCAATTTACTTTACAACTATATAATATATCTTAATATATCTATGGGCTTGAAGATTTCAGTAGTACTAAAAATAAATAAAATAAAACAAAAATATCATTCGCAACATTTTGCCATTATTGGTATTTTTTATTTTTTTGCTTATAACATGCTCTGAATAGAATAAATAAATAATTTTAGAGATCAATTCGAGCACAGTACCACTTTAGCTTACATACAATGATATAAAAATCAAATAATAAAGGCGCAATGTTCCACCGTGGTGATGGTAATAAGGAAATAGAAAGTAAATTCGAAAAGTCTAGGAACTTGGAATTTCATGCTAACAAAAAACAAGTCACTCGCCTTTGAAGGTAATAACTAGAAATTTTAAAATAAAAATCACATCGTACTTCTTTTGGTCACTTACCTTTGCTGCTAAAGCCAAACAATTCAATTCATCTTTGCCACCAATTCATAATCAACCTCTGGATTAGGACACGTTTACTCAACGAACTTCTTTCGACAATTTCGGGACACATGTTTAGGGCAATGATATGTACCAAATTCAAATTAAGAGCCGTTACATTCGCCTCTATTTCCAAGGGCGTCATATTGCGAGAGAATATCAAATCCCCAATAATATCATAGGGATCCAATTTCAATAGGTCTTCTATGCATTGATCTCTTTTGGGATTTCTTAATTTCTCCAATGTACTGAGATGTTGCATGTAATTACAGAATCTTTGATAATAATTGTATTTCGATTTAAGTGCTTGAAATTTGTTAATTAAAGATTTTAGATCTTCACATCTCTTCAACTCTTTTGGATCTTTGTGAAATACCTCATAGAATATTTTTTCTTTGGCCAATTCCACAGCTAGTTTTTGGGGTCTAAGGGAGTAGCAATTATCACAAAGTATATCCCTTATAGATTTGTTCCGCAATATAGCCATGCAATCTGCGATATTTTCCAAAAAGTTCAATGGTCCCATATTCGAGGGAAATTGGCATTTTTCCACTACATTTTCGCTGTCTTTGAAATTTGGATGTATGGGCTGAAGACGTTTAATAATCATTAAAATACTGTTGGTTATATCACGATTAAATGGAAGACACAATATTAAATCACAAATAACTGCGGCCTTTAGATTCGCTTCTTCGAATTGTGATAGAAATCGATATTGGGGATTTTGCTTGTGTTTCCTTATCAGTTCTTTTACAGGCTCTGTTTGTTTTATGCTTTGCGTTTGAGCAAAATTATCAATTATGTTTATAATCTTTGATACCTCAAATCCCTTGGCGGCCACAGAACGAATACGATCTACTGTGGCCACTGGTTCATTGGAATCGAGTGAATCTTTCTCCTGTTGTTGATAATTATCGTATATCACGGAAAGTTTTTGTTTAACACGCTGTTGTTGCTCCATATATTCCAATTCCAAATTTAATTGAGAATTGTGTAAATTAAAATTCTGCAAATATAAAAAAACTGCTTAAAAACTCCTTAGCTTGATATAACAATCAAAGGTTAAAATTAGGTTATATGACGGTGAATGGAATTTATTACAAAACTCTTAGACTGCTCCAACAATTCTGTTCCCTCTGTGCTTCGCGTTGTGCTTTATATTTTGATGGTGAATTATTTGTTTGTGCATTCAAGGTTAGGCCCATTCACTTCAATACGGAAAAACGAATGAAAAAATAAAGTGCTGGAAGTGAACGTACACTTCCATAATCCGCTGGCAGCGATTTCCCATTATGGGATCCTTTAGATTTGTGGTCAATATCATACAGTAACGTAGATGCCTCAAAAATCCTTTCATTTCTCCTGTTTTACTTGTCATTGACTACCATAGCATCAAAGGAAATCCCTCCAAAATCCTTGTAAGAAATCTTCTCCAATTTCATTATTATATTTGCAATCTTGCGTGATAATATAGAGATATAAAATTTTTCAAATTTCATTTATATATTTACTCGAAATTAATCCACATACCTCTGGCAAAATATTGCAAATGCATTCATTTATCGAGCGCAATTTGACACTGCGTTTGATCATCAAGGTGGTTCAGTATCATGGTTTGACGTCAAATTTGACATGGTTAGCAATTGCCTGCTAGACAGCATTAAAAGCTATTGTCGTTGAATTCTAATGTTTGGATGTTATATATATTTTGTATTTACCAATGCACTTGATCTCGGGGAGATGATAATAGATCACTCTGACACTTATTGGCATTTAGTATCTCACTGGAGAATTTTATATTGAAGTGTTTCATTGAATTTTTAAGAATTATTCCTGGTGTATTACTCAAAGCTCACATATTAGCTTCAAGTACTTACATTTATTTACAAAATTTGAATGTCCTGTTTCCCATAAAATACATGGAATTACTCTACGAGCATGATTGTTACAATGATTGATATTCGCAGACGCACTATAAAATGATTGTGAGAGTAACTTTTAATTAGATGCACACACACATTGTTATTTAGATTGACAATGAGGGCATTACATTTAAACTAAATGAAGTCTTAATGATATATCAATCTGAAATTTCAAATAACTAAATGAAATTATTTAATATTAATGTGTTTAACCAGTTTCACTATTGAATGGTGCTCATAATTTGCACACCACGACTTGAAGTTTGCAACAATGTGGAACGCCATATCAATAAGCGACTGTCGAACTCCAAGATTTTTTATAAGCAAGGATACCTTGGCCGCGACCTTAATAAAAACCAATATATATGATTTATAAAGAAATATCGCATCGAAGTTTTTGCAAGAAAGATAATTATTTTAGCGTTGCCCACTAAAATTCATCACGATTCCATAAGAAAATGTATGACATCGGTATGAGATTCCGTTAGGTTAAAAGATAATAAAGGCATTCCTCAAAGCCACTAGTTTACGAAAATTGTTTTTCGTTTTATAGGCATCTTCCTGATTACCATGGAATTGTTCATTAGTGTTCGTGTAACGCCTGTGTAATATTGACCCTTACTAATTACGTTTCAAAGTTGGACAAAGATATTTAAGGAATTAATAGCAGGTTCATGAGATCGTTTGACATATGTTTCCTGTTTTTCCTCGAGAGTAAAGATGCGCAGTGATGTATTTGAGAGCTACGTATTATGGAAGCCGCAAATTTCGCTGGTTGAGGTTTAAGTGAAATGGCATGCGATTTCGATAAGTTTTTAAGAATTTCTTGTAACAGAGGAGGCGCCGGTTGTGAAGGTCGTTTTAATCACCTTATATCAACAAATCTTTTGATAAGACCAAGGAACATTGTCTAAATTATCAGCTTGTAGGCATTTATCTGCAGGATTAAATATAAATTTTTGATATTGTGGAAATTAATATTTTCATTGGTCCAACTTTGTCATAACAAATGGAAATTTTTCACCCGAGCTGAAAATAAAGGCAAAATTTAAGGAAATAAAAGAAAAAAACAACATTCAATAGAAATAATTTTATCCATGGATTACGTTCAAAAGGTTATCCATAATTTCGCTTTAAAGCAGCAATTTTAACATACTTTATAGGACTTTTAAGGAAGCTATCTGGAAAACTACTTTGGGTTTTATGTAAGCCTCTAAACAAAGTTTTTACCTGTTTCAAAGCACCCTGCCGCTGAAGGCAAGACACTGCCGTGAGCAGGCCATGACACACATCGGTACGTACACTGAAGAATTATATAAACAAGTAAAAGGAAGTCCTAAAAGTCGGGCCGGAAAGGCCGACCTAAAAATAAAATTATAACCCTGGCACCCACTTTGTAAAGATCTAAAATTTTCGAATACCCAATTCACCATCCCGTCAAATGTGTTTAAATACCACTCGATCTGAAAGATTTGATAGACTTCTACAAAATCATATAGAACTCAAAATTTAGAGTCGGCTAATGCAGCTAGGGTGGAACAAATCGTTAGTGAAATAAAAAAAATATGGGAAACGTTAAAATCTTGAAGCAACTTTTTAAAGGAAAACTTCCGAAAAAGTTTAATTTATGATTTATAGCCGGATATCATATTGTATTTAGAATTTAGAGAAAAATTAGAAGTCATTTTTACAACTTTTCGACTAAGCAGCCGTGGCGATTTTACAAAGGAAAAATGTTGTATTTTGACGCAATTTTTCGTCGAATACAGAAAAACATATATATGGGCAGCTATATCTAAATCTGAACAGCGATTTCATCAAATTTGCACACATTACTATAATTAGCTAATTGTACCCTAAGGTGGCAAAATTTCCAACCCAAATTGGGCAAAACTCTGGCTTCTGGGGCCATATCAAGTCCTATATCGGGCGAAAAATATTATGGACAGCTATATCTTAAACTCTGAAACCGATTTCCACATCAATTCGGCACAACATGACTAATACAATTGATACCTCCTTGTGGGCAAAATTTCAAGCTATTCGGGATAAAACTCTGGTTCTAGTCCATATAAGTGCATATCGGGCGAAAAGATATATATGGAATATATATAAAATCTAACCGAATTTTTTCAACCAAATTTGGGCAGCGCATAGCTAGCAATGCTAATTCTATCTCCCGTGTGCAAAATTTCAACTAATCAAAGAGCAAAAAATTGGCTACTCTGTGGTCATATGAGTTAAATCGGCGCGAAACGCTATATATGGGAGCTATACTTAATCTGAACCGGATTCTCAACCAAATTTGGCAGCGCAATAAGCCAACAATGCTAATTCTACTCCCCTTGCACAATTTCAAAACTAAATCGGAGTTAAAAATTGGCCTCCTGTGGTCATATGAGTGTAAAAATCGGGCGAAGGTTATATATGGGGAATATATATATACAATCTGAACCGATTTCAACCAAATTTGGCACGCAATTAGCTACAATGTAAATTCTACTCCCTGTGCAAAATTTCAAGCAAATCTGGGGTAAAACTCTGGCTTCTGGGACCGTGTATTAGTCCATATCGGGCGAAAGATATATATTGGGCTTATCTACATCTGAAGCGATTCAATAAAATTTGGCAACATCAGCCTGCTTGACATCACAGTAAAACCATGTTCCATTGTCAAGCAAAAATTTGGAGAGAGAGCAATTTACCGAAGTCTCTATTAAACTCAAATCCCGCGACTTTATCTTGGGGCTCTCAATACTAAAGTCGCATATGCGGAACGAAAATATATATACGTTGGAGCTATAATCATCACAAAAATCTGAAGCCAGATATTTTCTTTCAGAAAATCATATATAGTTGATGCCTAATTTCTAAGCCAACAGCACATTATCGTTTTGTGCCAAAATTTGAAGTCGAGCGAATGGAACTAAAAAACTGCGACTAGACTTTGATTACAGAAATGGTGTCACTCAGGAGGACAGAACGTGAGAACAAGACTGGCCACATGCGTATACAAGCCATTTTGAACAATCGACACGCTATAGGAAGTCACTCACCACTTGAAGCATCATTGAGCAGTCACTAATAAGTAACAGCTCATTAGTGTGTCTATCTTCTCGTCTCCTTTGGGATGTTGAATATCAACAAGAATGACGCACTTCCGCGACTAACTATCAATAATACTGTTATTGTAGGAGAAATACTGTTCCAAAAAACACACCAGGGTGGAGCAAAGGTATTATAAAAAAAGCATATAGGCAAAGTTATCCAAAATAGAATTAAACAATGGAGACATTTGAATGTTAAGTCTAATATATATGAACAGAGATGGATAAGGAGCTATTACTCAAAAAAACCTTACAATTCTATGATCATATATGGAAAAAGTGAGAAATACCATCTGTATTATATTATGGTGAAAAATGTGTGTTGGTGATTCGAAAATTTGGTCAATAATAAACTTGACGTATTTCTTTCAATTTTGGACATTTTATATAATAGAGCGTGAACACTACCTCATTTTGAAGGGTAGTGTAGGTGGATGTTAAATGTTGACTTATTTCAACTATTATTGAATTTTAAGAGGAATTAATCACTCTTCGCGAGTTGATCAAATAAAAATGTCTGAGCCCCAAGCAAGAAGACGCAGCGTATCAAAATTTTGTATTACTAGTGTTGTGTTGAGACTATTAGGACGACAGGCAAGCGTAACGATCACACCATCCGGAGAGACTATATAACGCAGCGCAAAGTTTTTATGCCTAAATCTTCAAATAATTTACAGCTTGCCATAATAATCAAGCAACACGTCTTACAACAATGTAAAATATAAAATGTATGTTATGTGCGTTGAAGTATATTGCGAACGTTTGCTGGCGATGAGCCAAAGGAGTAATGCAGTTCATGTGAATAGCGGGGGAAAAAAATTCGAGAGAGTAAAAAACACTCGAAGAAGACACAACAGAGACTGCAGTCAATATCGGCACAAAAGTTTCAAGCAGGACATCTCTCGCGTCAAACATATCTACTCTCTGCGAGATGACGCGCTAGCAACATAAATAAAAGTCTAGATGTTGTTAGTTGCGCTCACTATAACCTAGAGACATCGCTCTATAAACAAAATAAAAGAAAATACAAAAGGACTCAGAGAGTGAGAAACTTTCGAATTAGGATGATCATACTTAACAAAGAAGGTAGGTGACGACACACGCAATAGAGATCGCCACTGTACTATAATATAACAGACAATACAATACGACGCGAGCCAATAGATATAAAAAAGCTGCACAGAGTAAATATACCCCGGCAAGGCTGCTGAACAACTATGATCGAACCGAACAGCTCGAACGAAAAAAGTTTGCACTGCGATGGTAGATGACCGACGAAAAACCTAAGCGTCAAAGGCCAGCCGACTGACTGAGAAGATCGGGTCATGATTGCCGGGAACAGAGGAAGTGAAATTATAAAACGGACAAGTAGAGCATCGGAAGAGTCTGAGGGAAGAGGTAGGGCAGATCTATTGAGGTTTATGACTTAAAGTCACACATCTATATATATATATAAAACCTCAGAGTCAAAAGCTACTCGCTAAGAACACAAGCATCTTGGTTTGGCAAGCCCAAATCTGTTACCTCGTTGGTTGCATTGAAAAGCAAGCATTTTCATAAGCTTCCGGGACTGTCAAACCAAAGAAATTTACGTGAAGGTAATAGAGTGTAAGATCTGAGGAATAAACGTTTAATATTGACATGCCAATTATTTCCCTGAAACAATATCGAGGTATCTATGTTCTTTTCCTGTGTGTTACGAGTCGGTTTTTTAGCCGGATTTTTCTCCGAGCAAAGTGCTTAACACATTGCCAACGAGCACAAAAAAAGGTTCATCCCAATGCATATGTGGCACTCTGTTCCACCGCGAAACCAATCAGCGTGACAAGGTGGTTCCACGTAAGGAAACAAATCAACACTATGGATTATGGGAACCAATTAACTTTTTCCGGCAACTTTCGGCAATGGGATAATAAAAGAGTCGACGACTTCTTTTTGGCCTAAATGATACTCCAACAATGGAACAAGCACAAGGCCAGAAACCCTCCCCCAAAACGCTCAAGCTCCCGCCAATTGAGAATAACTGGGCTTTTGTCAAAGCGGAAACCCTAAAAAAAAGAAGAACCAAAAAAACTGCCTAAAGGAACGAGCAGCGCAGTCAAAGCAAACTGGCTTTCCTGGGCGAAAAGAAGGTGGACAAGGTGGCTGTTCAAAAATCTATGGCACGGTGTCAAGCGTGAGGCCCGGCAAATTCGGATTTGGAAAAAGCGAAAGCCTAACTGAATATTTTTCCTGAATTTTATTTACCTAAATTGAACTTGAAAAAGAAATTTAATTTTGATTTTTTAAAATAAACGATTTCCAACCGGATTTAACCACGCGTTTCCCTTCACCAAGGACTTTGACACTGCGTGCATTAACATAACACTCTTCTTAAGCTACAGATAAATACCTATATAAACAGGGTGATTCTTGTTGCAGAGTTAGGGTATTGCTTTTATTCTATGAGTGCAATATATATGTATATTGACCCAGACAAACATGGTGAAATTTCAGACATAGGTGGTCAACAAGGAGTTTTATCAAGCACATGCGTCAGATAAATAGCTGTTTCGAATCATTGGCTTCTATCAAAAATGAAGTAAGAACGCTTAAATCAAACTGATCCATTGCTACGGCATTACTACATGCTTCGGCCTGAGAGTCACGAAAATATTCGCTTTACTCGAATTTTCAGTTGAGTATATATGAGGCCTTAGAATCATATGTTGGCAGAAAACATCCCCAGCCTATTGATTTTATTGACAATCATTACAATCTCGTACTACTCGACAACAAAATTTCGTTCACAAGTAGAGTTCGAATCGGAGAGGCAATCAATTTCCTGGGCTATGTAAAATCGGTACTACGTAAATAAGCAAAAATTGCTGAGGTGGAAGACATTTGAGTGAAGGGCAGAACCAAGAAAGACACAGTTCAAACAAAAACCTAGCCCCATGATCCACCCGAAAAATGAACCCTGCGAGTCTATAGGTGTGGCTGTTGTTCGACGAGGAGTGGTAAGACAGTGCATTGGACAGCCATTAATTTTTTCCCAAAAAAACGAGTATAGAGAGACGGCATTGTGCGGTACGACTAACACATACAGTGTGAGGCGCACAACGCGTGTCTGTCGCGAATGTGAAACTGGCGAAAATCGGCCCATTTATGCTCTTCTCTCGTTGGGCCTGTGAAGGCATTTGACAATGCTGCACATAGAGAATCCAGGATTGTTGCAATATCAACATGTACTGTTCGATGCCTAAACCGAAAACCTTTTTGTTGCCAAAATGGAGCAATGACTCGAAGAAACCATTTGGTTGGGAGTCATCTGCTGGGTGTGTGGCAGGAGGAATTCGTATCAAACAAGAGGGCGCTAAAACATGATCCCTTGAAAAAATCAAGTCAACTACCTGCAGGACTCTTATTGGCGCTATTGCATTAAGGATGTCGCATAAAATGTACAGCTAAATTCAAGTGAGCAGTAGTCGTTGGGTTATGAGTGATCCTTGGCTGATATAGATTAAGAGAGAGCAATATAAAAGAAGAGAGACAAAACGAAGAGTAAATAGTCGAAATTCATCCTCAAGACAGATGTGACGACTAAGCTTGGCAACCTCGCGACCAGAAAGAGAATAAAATCTTTATGCGGATTTGAGAAGCCCGACCCATTATGAGAAACTAAGTGTTCTATTTAGTGGAGGACTCAATGCACCGTCAAAAGTCTAAAAAAGGAGAGTCTAGTCAGATAAATAGAGGCATCATTCAGCACTATCTCTCCATGTCTTTGTGCACAGAACAGAAACACTAATTCACCCAGAAGAGATAAGATACACTCACGCTCTATTTTGTGAGAAGCCCGATGACGGTAGTACAATCACCTTTTGTAAGAAAAGTATGACTCTCTTGTCTTACAAAAATCTGACTACTTTTCCTGTATCTATGGAGACCGTAGCCTTACATAGACCAATCTTAAATTCAGAATCTTAGAGCCGCGGCATCTAACATCATAAAAAATGAAATTATCTTCAAAAAGTAAATGTCTATGTAGTACACACAATCTACACGTTTCAATATCAATATACACCTAGATGTAGATTTTGCAAAATAATTATTAATGGCGGTGTTTTGTTTGTATTTTAAAGAAAATAAAAGTTATACAATAGCTTGCGCGCTAACAAATTCATACACCTTTAATAAGCCACCAGTTCTTGTGGATTTCGGTTGGATCTATATAAGATCAGGAGAGTCTTATTAGAGAAATATATCAATGAACGATATGAACCATAATAATAGTCTATACACATGGATCAGGAAAATGAAATACATTTGTTCCTTTATTAATTCTCGCAGAAAGTAGTTGTATGTGTGGCTCGGTGCGATATAACTTAAGGTTTATTTATATTGTGGTGTCTCCTATATCTTCACAAACAAGTAGGTATGAAAACCCAGGTACTTGGACCAAATTTTGCAATGAATTTATCGATAAAAAAGCATGAAAAATCTATTAACCAACAGGTACAGGACGGTTGCCTACCTGGCACACACGTGTTTAGCATCCAAAACTGTAATCTAAACAATCTAGAAACAAAATATGAGTATTGATAATTCTTTAAACCATTTCGAAAATTAATTTTAAAAATTTTATTTTATAGAAAATTGTTGTCAAAATTATCTCGTAATCTATATACAACAAAAACATTTTTTTAAGAAAAACACATATTTCATTTACTAATAATAAAATTTTTAGAATTTTATTTCTATAGAAAATGTTTGCAAAACTTTTATTTCTATTAGAAACACGTGTGAGGCAAAAATTGTATTGATATAATGTCTTCAGAAAAGAAATATTTGTTTCACGAGATTTTTTAAATTTATAAGGAAAAATTTTGTCAAGAATTTTATATTTTTCTCTTCATAAACACCGATTGTATTTGTATTTTCGGCAAAGGTTCAAGTGGAGGTTCCACTTTGGCGAGCACTATTTACTGTACCGGAATTATGTACATGATATTATTGTGCGTATGACACAGCTGCATCAAATAAATATTTCTTCTGTTCTCACCCTACCCAAATACCATCGAAATTTTAGACAAACAAAGTGTCGTTTTCCTCACACATATTGCTTTTGAGTAACGTGCATATGTAGGAAGTGCTAAAGTTGAAATATGGTGAGTAATAATGGAACATACTTTATTGTGAAATAAAATCGTTTTTTATTCTTTTTCCAGGAATGTAAAACAATTTCAATCAAAGGAGCCAACAATTTTGACAAACTTATACACTCACAAAAAAAAAAAAAAACATATAGGCATTTTCCCTTCTAAATTGCATTTATCCCTCCACAATCTTTTCTATCATTCCACGATGATTTTTTAGTTCTTTAACAACCTTTTCCTGTTCAATAACTCACACCTCAACAAATGTAGAAGAAAGATCTATAAGTTTTTGTATACGACTTTAACAAAATTAAAATTTTTTTTTATACTCTTTATTCACTCCTGGATAACACGGAGAAAAATAAGATAGCTTCAGAGCAATCCAATGCTATGCTTGCCTATTGTAAGCCAACAACAGGCTATTTCTACACTACTAAGTGTAAGCAACACTAATAAGGCTATAATCAAATAGATAAAATATCCATAATGAGCATGTGTACACGTGAGATATACCATAGCTTAGTCGCAAAGTAACCAAGCAAACCCTCGAAAACGCAGTAAACTTTAAGAAGCACAATAAGTTTAATTTATAAACACAAGACATTATACTCACAAGGCAACAATTTTAGCTCTATATGGTATACACTGTGGTGACAAGTTTCGCGTTATGTCTTGTAATAATAAGCGTCCGTAACTTCTTGGCATTAGCGAGAAGAGTGTCGTGGGCGCTCGATCCCTGGCTTCGAACCAAAGTTTTTGTTTTTTTTTTTACATAATCATTCCACATAGTGGTTCGGAAGATTCCGAAAAAAAATGTTCAACATTGACATTGTAGTAATATTAAATTTCTGAGAATGTAAAAAACTGGTACTCCGTATTAAAGACTAAAAAAGTCAGGAGAAAGCAAGTTATAAGTCTGCAAGTTTGATATATAGTCGATAAAGTGGTACGGTCGGGTGGTTGCTTGTCTTATACAGAAGTATAAAATAAAGACTTTTGTTAAATTTTTTATCTGTATAAAAAATAAATATTAGAATGAAAATTAATTTTGGTCTGTAACAAACACCGTAATTTTTTTTGGTTGATAAAAAGGTTTAAAAAGTTTTCGAAAGCAAACGTGTTCAAAAAAACTCTAACCAAACATGGAAAGCGAACCCGTTTTCTTTGACCTGCGCGGAGGATATTACTACGTTATTTCCCTAAAACGTTTTTTGGTGATCCTTTTTGTCGTGCAAGTGCGATATGCTGAGACAATAAGGAAGATTCAGGCTGGACTTAGATCAATGAGGTAGAAAACACCATCCTACACCCAACGCCTAGCAGTTGCACTGGAGTAGAGCTTTGCAATAAACTTTGACAAATTGTCATTTATATTATTCCTCTGTTGGTTGAGGACGCTTCTTACACTTGTTAAGATTTATGTCTAACCGCAATGTTTTTTAAAAGCCTGCGATCAAAACAAAACAAATATGATTTTGCAAAATTATCTTAATTGATATGGGTTAAAATAGAATTATTATTGTCGGTGTCAAAAGTATCTTTGAAAATTTGTACAAATATAAATTTTTTGTTGACTAAAAAAATATTCGGCTAAAATTTCCACTATTAAGAAATATATATTTCTGCTTCAAAAATTAGTATTCATTTCTACATTATTGCAAATTGTTAGTTGTCAAAAATTCTAATTATTTTTATTGAGAGATTTTTTTTGAAATTTTGTTTCCCTAAATTTATTTAATAAGTTTTGATGGGAACAAAAAATGGTATTTTCTTACAGAAAAAACATATTTTGAGTCTCATAGAATTATTGAGAGTATCTTCTCATTGAAAATTGAATTTGTCAAGAGGATTCTTATTTCTATGAAAATTTGAAACATATCTTTCTTAGTAATAGCAGGCAAGATGAACTTTGTAAATTCAATTTACCGCCATTAATTTTTCATAAAAAACGAGTTGAAACTAAAGTATACAATAATCTGACCATTTCATATCGGTAGAATTTTCTACGCCCAAACCTGAACGTCGATAAGTCTGATTTTCCAATAAAAAAAGAATTTTTTGTGCCAATTTTATCATATCGCTATAACTAAAATAACTATGTTCATACAATAAATTTATTTATTTCTAGGTGAGGAAATCTTTTTGCCCAAAATCTTTATTTGGTAAAAATATTGAAACAAATTTTATTTCTATTATTGTCAAAATAATTTTCTATTAAAATTTAAAAAAAAAAAAAAAATTATTTTCCTAAAACATTGTCGATTTGTATTCTATAGAAAATTGTTGTCAAAATTTTTATTTCTTAGAAAATTTTGTCAAAATTTTATTTCTTATCAGAAAATTTTGTCCAAAATTTTATTTCTATAGAACATTTTGTCAAAAAATTTTATTTCTATAGAAATTTTGTCAAAAATTTATAATCAGTATAAATTTTTGGGCCAATTTATTAAATTTCCCGTTGAAAATTTTTATTTTTCCATACAAGTTTTGTCAACATTCGTTATGTTTTATAGAAAATTTTGTGAGAGATACTGTGGTTATGTGTATTCTTTAGAGAAAATTTTGGTCCAAAAAATTATTCGATAACTAGTAAACTATAGAAACACCTATTATTTCAAAATTTATGAGTTTCCAGATTATAATTGTTTGCCTGTATCTAACTAATTTTATTTTAATATTTAGATAAAAATTTTTGTCAGATAATCACTTTATTGTCTAATAGCGAAAGTTTTGTCCAATTTTTTTTTCTAAATAGAGAATTGGAACGAACCTCTTAGTTGGGGAGGAATTTCTTCGCGTTTATGGACAATTTCAAAAACGCTTTACACAAATAAAAAAAAGAAATTTTCTGGAGTACATTGAACTTTCTAAAACCTCCCGAACTGTGGCAAAGTTAATTTCTATACGAAAAAATTTTGCGCCAAATTTTATTTCTACTATAAAAATTTTGCAAAATTTTATTCTCTAATAGAAATTTTCTTACGAGAGCTAAAAATTTTCACCACAGAATGGTATAATTTCTAATTTCTGTATCGAATAATAATTATTTTTCTCATAAAAATTTGAAAGAAAAAAAACAAAATAGATTTTAATTGTACGCTCCAAAAAAAATTGGTCGATTTTGTATTTCTATAAAAAAGTTCTATTATGTCTATATATTTTATAATGTTCTAGAGGAAACACGTTTTTAGCATTAAAATTCTTCAACTTACACATCTTGAAAAAATATTATCAATTTCCATCAGCGATGACGAAATAACACAATAGTCGAATTTTTAATTTTCTGCTAAAAAAAAGATTTGTCAAAAAATTTTATTACTACATGTAAGAAATTTCACGAATCACTTCTTATATACTAATAATATCATGAAAGTTTGGATTATTTCCAACAAGGTTTTCAACAATGTATTTCTATTCAAAATGTAATATACTAATTGTGATGCAGATAAAAAATATTTTATTTTATTCACTAGTGCATAAAAAATATTCGTCTTATATTAGGTGTATTTATTTTCTAATAGAAATACTTATATTTGTCTCAAAATTCTTACATATGATAATAGAAATTTTCGTGAGATCTCAATAATTGGTCATTTCTAGTTAGATAAAATTTTTTACTTATGTACAAAATTTTATTTTATGTTATAAATCATTATATATCTTTTAGTAATATGTATTTTTCTTTTGTGATTTTTTATAATGTTTGTCTTCTCATTGAGAGAGTACTAATTGTTTATGTTCAACATTAGTTAATTTTCATAGTATGCTAAAATTATATTTTTACTCACACTGCTAAATAAATATTCTAATTTTTACTAGTGGCTCTTATAATGAGTGCGACAGTAAACTATACTGGTGAGAAATGACAACTACGATCTTCTTCCAGTAATACGGTAATCAAAAAAACTTACTAACTTGTTGTAATTACCTGCATGGAATTTAGAAAATTAATAAACTTATCGCTTTGTGTATGACTCCACTAAGTTGATTCGTTTAATAATACCTTATGTGAGAGTAAAAAATCCTCACCTAATCTCTCTCTTGTACACTCCCCGGAGTTCGAAATCCTGCTGAACACGCCCTCTATTTTTAAAATTCAGTTTTTTTATTAGTTTTTTTGTGTGTATGTCCTTTAAATTATAAGTGAGTTAAGTTAATTACAAATATTTTTTATTCTATCTAATAGAAGAAGTATATACACCTCTATCAATATAGGATTTAGTGGTTTGGTTCCGCACCGCTAATATTAGCGACACAATTAATAAATGTCCAGCGGAAGAAAATAGTTGATTGATAATGCACCATAATATGAGAAATCGACCATAACAACAGTCTGAGTTCGTTTCCTCACTTGGCGTAAACTATCTAGAATTTCAAGTAACAAAAAAGAGAATTGTACTATAAAAATATAAACAGAGGGGAAGAGAGGGGATAGTACAACAAAGACAGATTTAATACTCACGAAACTAAATTCGATGAAGGAGAGAGAAAAATTATTGAAGATCCATATATATATATTTATGATTATGAGATGCCAAAGCTACAACTCACACTTTTTCGCCTCGTCTTTGAAATTTGGAATGTATGGGCTGAAAACGTTAATAATCATGTAAAATACTGTTGTTGTATATCACGATTAAATGGAAGACTCGCAATATCTATTTATAATAAATTCAACACTCCTCCATAAGGACGGAGGGAGAGAGCGTTAGTGAGCGTTAAACTTTGTGAGTCAATCCTCCCATTTGTTAAATATACTCAGTATCGAAAAAATATTGCCCTTACGCAGAAACCCCATGAAAGTAATATATATTCTCTGGTTCGTGGTGACGAGTGACTTAATGTCGATCTGGAGCATGTGACTGTACGAGAACACGTTCGATATTGGGGATTTTGCACGTTCCTGTTGAAATCGAAGTGTTCCACAAACTTTTACTCAACGAAATAATCAAAAGTTTACACTCGAGACTTGAAAGGGTCGGGCAACATGTATGTATGTTTTATGTTTAGTCTTGGCGATGGTATTTGAGGAGGAGAGATCTGAAATGCGAATAAATTTTATGTTTTATAGAAAAAAGTGGCTTCCATATAAAGGTCCTAGTATTAAACGTATAGCCACCCGCCTATAGAACGGAAAACCTCAAATTTTGGACGCTTTGCCAGCGATCCTCTAAAGAGAAGCCTTAATTCCGGTGCCGCAACACACACACACATGAGCAGGCAAGATATGACGTCATATCAGTTCCATTAATTACATTGTGAGCTGAGGTGCAACACTCTCAGGTGACTTCGGTTTTAATCATTGGGTAGCTATATATTATTGGAATATACTGGGAACCGGTAGATAGTGTGCATTCCAAAGTTTTTGCCTCACGGCTGTAGAGACATATATCCATGCAAACGGTTGGTGCACACAGTTGTCGGTTCTCCGTGATATAATATAATTATTATAATACCGCCATAGTAATATCACGAAGTTTTTTGTGCGTTGCTGTATTACACCTCTAATAGAACGGCAAAATTTTACCAAGTCGTCCGCGAATCTGTTCTGTTGAAAGCCATATGTAGTATACATATATGGATCTCTACATATTCCAATTTGAACAGTTGCATGAATTGTGTAAAGCATAAAAAATAAATGGTTCCCACAATGCAAATATAAAAAACTGCTTAAAAACTCCCTCTAGCATTGATATAAACAATCAAAGGTTAAAATTAGGGTCGATTCAATAAAATTAAATTAAACTAGAATTGAAGCCCTGGACCAATTTATATATAATCCCGAAATCACACAACCAACTAAAAGAATTTGAACCTGCGGACTACGATTGTAAACCTATAAACTTCAAAATCTGATTCAAATTTTAGAGATTATAGTTTACAAATCGTGTTTAAGTATATGGCCTCAACATAGCGCATGCCACATTGGGTTATACACAATGGTTGAAATCTGTGAGAGTAATTATATCATTGAGATGGCAAGCACAGACACATAAAGTAAAACCCCTTGATGCTCGCACGATATGGACGTATCAGGGGAGAGCGACCATTCTGTGGAAAGACGCAATAATTTAAGAATCACGATGAGTCAACCGAAATTCGGAGTTTTGAAATTTTTGGTAAATACGATGATGTTAGTATCAATTGATGGTATTGAGTCTGTTCAAAATCACCAAAAATCAGGCAGCGAATAATGGAATCAAGTATGCAAGTCTACCACAAATGAAATTTACATATAGCCCCCAATATAAACCGATCCCTTGATCACACCCAAGATTTTGACCTCAGGTGTCTTTTGGAAGAAGCAAAAATTCATACGCGTCTGGTTGAAATTTGGTAACGTTGGTGGTAGTATAATGATATTTGACAACCTGCCAAAAAGTGGTCCATATCATCCCATAATCATATATAGGCCCTCCGCCACAGCTTGGTGTGAAATGATGGAGCTTTTGAGGATTTGAAGGAGTCCACATTTTCAAATTTTAACATTGAGTGAGATTTTTATTATTTGTGATTATCACATGAAACAGATATTTTTTTGTACAAGTACAGAAAATTCGACTTACTTTATGAATCTTGAAAACCTACTTTGAATTTTGAAAATCTAGTTTATGTGATTATGATTTTCGTAAAAGGAATATTGAATAGTCGTTATTTGGTAACATCCAAAGCAGATTAATCGGTTTAGGTTGATTTGCAAATAAACAAATTTCTATGGGAAAAATTTGTTTACTTTTGAATTATAATCCGATCTTTCTATTTGACGTTTCAGAGAAATAAGAAAATTCAAATTTTTTGAAATCCTAAACGGGTTATAACCGAAAAACATAAAAATGAACGAAAATGAATTTTAAATACTTGTTTTGTTGTAAAAACTACAAAAAATAACAGTTCATTGTAACAACATGAACTTTTAAAAATTGACTAAGAAGTAGTACATGCCGTACTTTCAGTTTGATGGGTCTACCGATGCTCAAAGCCAGATTTTCGGATTAACAGAGAATGACAATTTTTTCACTATCAGGGTTCGGTTTTTGTAACGAAATCCAGTTAACCGATTTACCGGTGTCGGTTTTAGACCGACATTTAGAAATTTATTCACCAATATTAACCGTGTTTAATTTGGGGAAAATATTGAACTCAGTTACATATTCGATAAACACTACTTTTTGGTTTCATTAAAATTAAAAAAAACATGTTTAGGTTAAATAAATAAAATTAATGCATTAATTAATTCTTGACTTCATTGCT
>PGFW01021019.1:42787-58980 GCA_003123925.1 Haematobia irritans
AAAGAGAGAAGAGAATATAAATGATGTGTTCTCATATAAGAAGGATATTTCTAAATTGCACAAAATTTGCTCTATATAGAGAGATTATATATGAGTATCTGCCAATCAAATCAAAAGATGTGTCTATTAACTAAAATAGTTTAGTTTTGATATATATAGAGCTATGAGCGAACCAAACCTATTTGGATCACTTGGCGTCTCTTGGAATAAAGTCCTTGCTATTAGAAAAAATTTTCCTTATAAGGAAATTACCGGTAAAGAATTTAGACACCTAAAAAATTTTTCTATAGAAAAAAATTTGCATTACAATTTTCTATAGAAATAAAAATTTGTGAACAAAATATTTTTATAGAAAATAAATTTTGACAAAATTTTCTATAGAAATAAATTTTCACAATAATTATGCTACAGAAATAAATTTTGGGCAAATTTTTTCTATAGAATAAAATTTTGAACAAAACTTTTATTAGAAAAATTGAGGAAAAAAAAAGTTCTATAGAAATAAAAATATTTACAAAATTTTCTATAGAGATAAAATTTGCACAAAAATTTTTTTTTTTCTATTAGAAATAAAATTTTGACAACATATTCTATAGAAAATAAAAATTTTGACAAAATGTTCTATAGAATAAAATTTTGACAAATTTTCTATAGAAATAAAATTTTAACAAAATTTTCTATAGAAATAAAATATTTTGACAAAAATTTTCTATAGAAATAAAATTTTGACGAAAATTCTATGAAGATAAAATTTGAGCAAAATATTTTCTAAAAGTAAATACAATTTTGACAAAACTTTCTATAAGAAATAAAATTTTGACAAAAGTTTTCTATCGAAATCAAAAATTTGACAAAATTTTCTATAGAAATAATAAGGTGCACAAAATTTGATCCAACTTTCTAATAGAAATAAAAAATTTTGACCAAAATTTTCTATAGAAATAAAAATATTTTACAAATGTTTTCTATAGAAATAAAATTTTGATAAATATTTTCCTTATAGAAATAAAATGTTGACTAAATTTTTTATAGAAATATAAATTTTTGACAAAATTTTATTATTAGAAATAAATTGTAAAATAAAATTGCTGCGCTTGGTAAATGTGTGACAAATTGTGCTTGGTAAAATTTTCTCCAAATTTTGGTAAATTATGATTTTTGCTGGAATTGATATCCGTTTATTACGGGGTTATTTTTTTGCACATTTATCTGATGCAAAGGTTATTGTTCTTAATGTTAAAATAAAATTTATTAGCAATTTTAATTGTAATATGAAGTCGACATTAATTAAAAATGTTGACAAGAAAATCCAGTTTTGATAGCATTGTGTTGTCAGTCGCACAATAACCCATTGAAAATTGAATCAATGGCTGGCTTAAAACCTCTCCAAAAAGGAAGAACTGCAAAGAATTGTAATCAAAGAACTGGGTGAGAGTACCCGAATAAATATCGGAAGATTTGCAAACTTTCAAAACATGGATATCAAACAACAGCCTCATTTTAAAGGCGCGCGCATGGGATGATCAGTTTCTGCATACAATTTCCTGCGTGATTCAAATATAGTCTAGAAAAGGCTAAACAGAAAATTCCTCCCGATATGTTCTAAACCATGGAAGACAAGATCATCCGGAATTTTTCAATGGCAACCGATGTAGATAGTGAACAATTTCGAAAAACTTCAGCAATACAGGTTAATGCAAAAAATAAAAAATAAAAAAAAAAATTATGATTAATTTACTCATAATATATATTCATCATTGTTTTAGATTATTGTAATTAGATTTTAATACCGTGCTGCCAAACTCCTTTAAATGAAACGCCGGTTTCACGTATTGTTTGTGGTGCGTTTAATTATGCCTATCAAGACTTTAATGCCTTGGAGATAATTTTCGTTTATGGAGAAGCTATTGTTGAAGTGATGTTAATGCATGATCCATATGCCTGTGTAAATGGCATAACTGCTATTATTGATATGGCCGATGCCTCGGCAAATCATCTAATGCAATTTTCCATAAATTCGGTTCGAAAATTTGCCACTTTCCATGAGAAAGTTTTCCCTGTTCGATCGAAGTTAGTGGTCTTCATAAATCTATCGAAATATTCCTACAAATTTTTTAATATGATACTTCCTCATTTATCGCGGAAAAAGCTGTAGGAAACGGGTATGCTGTCATAAATAATTTCCACTTATTATCCGCAATTATTTTTTGAAAATTTCCTATGACGATATTTTGTTGAAACAAATGACATGATGAAATAAGATTTCACACATGTACGCTCGAAATATTTACCCCCCAAGAATATGGAGCGATTAAATGGATCTATCGGATCACTTTAAGGTTTTACGATATAAGCAGAAGTATGGGATGAGAATGAGAGTTTTTTAAAGAAAATCTCAATTATGGTAGCATGATGAAAGTTTTGGCGTACTGGTAAACCCCCGCCAATAAACTTCGATGGAGATCTTGAAATGGCTTGGAAATTTAAGAAAACTCGATGTTGATTGAATGCAATTGGAAATAAAATTGGATTGTTAAACAAACAATATATACAGCAGTAAGTTCGGCCGAGCGAATCGTAATACGCCACTACATAGAATCAAATATAATAGTTTACTTTGAAAACTTATCGTCGTAGGCGGGTTACTTGATAATATTATAGTCATTTAGGGGGTTTGATTGGCAAATCTTATTCTCCCAGCAAATCAGTTCAACCAGTAGGCGATTCGCGAAAGAAAAAATTAAAAGATTCTACCGTATGAAGACCAGCTAAGATTCTGGATTTTATGAAGAAACAAATTTGTTTGAGTTTTAAGAGAATCATAAACATATCGTGTATAATGATGAAATAACACCTTGATTTGAAGTCCTAGAAATAAATCCGGGAGTTAAGGTCTTATATGGGGGCCTATAGCCAAAACATGGACGCAATAAACTCACCCACCTCTTAATGTTCCTCAATACCTCGTAGAATTCACTTTCAGACGAATTGGTGAAAAAGCTACGAATTCTAAAAGCCAAGAAATAAAGTCGGGAGATCGGTCTTATGGGGCTATACCAAAATATGGACGCAATACGCACCATTTGCGGCACACACTATTTGTGATCTTTAAAATACCTGTAGAAATTTTTTTTTTTTTTTTTTTTTTTCAATTTTCAAGCAAATGGGCTAGAAAATATAGTCTTAGACGGCCGCAAGAAGTAAAACCGAGAGATCGGTCTATATGGGTGGGGTATATAACCAAAAATGCACCGATACACCTCAATTTCGGGCACACATATTCTGGGTCCAAAAATACCTCTAGATTTCCAATTCAGGCATAATCGGGTAATAAATACAGTTTTAGATTTTCAAATTCAAAGCAAACGGCTAGAAAATATAGTCTTAAGAGGCCAAGTAAGGTAAGACCGAGAGATCGGTCTATAATGGGGGTTATAACCAAAAAATGGGGGCGATTACACCTCAATTTCGGCACACATATTTGGGGTCCCAAAATACGCCGATCTAGATTTCGCAATTTCAGGCAAATCGGGTAATAAATACAGGTTTATAGATGCCAAAGAATAAAAATCGGGAGACTCGCCGTCCATTTTTGCGACTATAACAAAAACATGGACGCGCGATAGCGGACCATTTTCGACACACCTGCTTTATGGTCTAAAATTACCTTCTAGATTTTCACTTTCAGGCAAAAATCGGATAGAAAATACAGTTTCTAGACGCCCAAGAAACAAACATCGAGAGATCGCGTCCTATATGGGGGCTATACAAAAACATGTCCGATGGGCCACCACCCCCCCTTTTCAGCACACCTTTTTATGGTCCTCAATTCCTCTAGATTTTTCAATTTCAGGCTAATTGGACAAAAACTACGTTTTATGAAGCCCAAGACCCCAAATCGAGAAATCGGTTATATATGGGGACTATATCAAAAATTGGCGCCGATATAGCCCAATCTTCGAACTTGACCTGCCTGCAACCAAAAACGTGCTTATAATCGTCTTTAGAATTTCTCCACATGATCAAGAAATATATACTTTATCATAGTCGCGAAGTCACTATATAAAGTCGACAAAACTTTTCTGCCAGAAATAAAATTTGACAAAATTTTCTATAGAAATAAAATTTTGACAAAAATTTTTCTATAGAAAAAAAAATTACAAATGAAAATTTTCTATATGAAATAAAATTTTGAACAAAATTTTCTATAGAAATAAAATTTTGACACAAATTTTTCTATAGAAATGCAGATTTTGGACAAAAATTTTCTATAGAAATGAAATTTGACAAAATTTTCTTATAGAAATTGAATTTTGACAAAATTATTCTTATACGAAAAAAAAAATTTTGTACAAAATTTTCTAATAGAAAAATTTTGAACCTAAGAATTTTCTATCAGAAAAAAAAATTGACAAAATTTTCTATAGATAATGAAATTTTTGACAAAATTTTCTATAGAAAAAAAAATTTTGACCGCAAATTTTCTATTAGAAAAAAAATTTTGACAAAATTTTTCTATAGAAATAAAATTTTGACAAAATTTCCTCTAGAAATAAAATTTTGACAAAATTTTCTCTAGAAATAAAATTTTGACAAAATTTTCTATAGAAAATAAAATTTTGACACAATTTTCTGTAGAAATACAATTTTAATAAAATTTTCTTTGTAAATAAAATGTTGGCAAAACTTTATATAGAAATAAAATTTGACAAAGTTTTCTTAGAAATATAAATGTTGACAAAATTTTCTGTAGGTAAATAACCAGATTTTAATACAAATTTCTTTTATAAATGAAATTTTGGCAAAAATTTATATAGAAATAAAATTTTGACAAAATTTTCTATAGAAATAAAATTTTGATAAAATTTTCTATAGTAATAAAATTTTGGCAAATGGCAAATAGAAGTAAAATTTTCATAGAATCCACGAAGACAAAATTTGGTTACTATTATATATTATATTTTAGAAAAGCCCTATATAGAGATCTCTCGTTTTCAATTCTTGGACATTTTAAGACCGAAATTTTTATCCGATTGTCCTGAAATTGTAAATCTAGAGGTATGCTCTAGAACTCTCAAAAAAGTCAAATTTGGTTTATATCTGTAAGTGTTTAATATAATCATCCAGTCTCCCGACCATACTTATTGAGGGGAGCACTGAACACTGACCATTCAAATTTCAGAAGGAAAAAAGTCGTAGAAGAAAAAATTCCACGCTTCTAATAAGTCGAGACTCAGTTGAAAACGATTTAAGAAAGACTATCGGTGGTACCAGCTCTCCAATGCCATTCCTTATCATGGAAAATTAACTTCTCTTGCGCGTTTCGCAGGGCTTGCGAGGCTTTACGTATTATTTTATTGGGAAATGTTCTCGCAAAGTCGGGGCGATAAAGAGCTCCTTTGGGGATTTTCTCCAACTTATTTTCAACCGTTAGGATAAATAAAACAAATATTAAAATTAAAATTACAAAACTGATTCAACGATCTTCTTTATTTTCAATTATTTACACAAACATGAACTGGTACAAAACAAAATATTTAATACAGAAAATATTTATGAGTTCTTTTGGGCCATCTTCACAATGACGCTCTTAACTTCGGTATAATTTTGCAATGCGTATTCACCATTCTCACGTCCATGACCAGACATTTTATAACCGCCGAATGGAACTTGAGCACACAAAGCATTATATGTATTAACCCAAACGGTACCAGCTCTCAAACCTTGAACAATGCTTATTGCCTTTTCATGTCCTTTGCTGAAGACACGCTGCTTGCAAACCATAATCCGAATTATTGGCTCTTTCTGATGAACTTCATCAATTTTTAAAACGAATAAATTTGTTGGACGGGGCCATAAAAATTTTCCTCACGGGCAATGGTCATGTCATCCTTGACATCGCCACAAGACAGTGGCTCCACTAAAAATAACCGTGTAAGCCTGGGGACGATTACCGCCGGCCTCACATTTGCACTTGTTTCTTACCACTATCAATTAGGCCCAAAATTTTTTGCATTTGCTCTTCATTGACTTGGCGGGACCTTGTTCCACATTCATATCGAAGGGATTGCCTACAGTGCGTTTCTTGGCACGCTCAGCAGCTTACGCTCAACAAATTCATCATAGATTTTATCGCTCAACAAATGCTTCGTGAATCCGGCACAGCAAGCATTGACCCATGTTGAAGAAATAAAACCAAAGATGAAAGTTTCCACAGATACAACTCATATCCGTATCGGCCCTAAAAACAATATTAGGACTCTTGCCTGCCCAATTCCAGGGTAACGCGTTTCAGATTAGTATTCAGAGCTTGCTGAATATAGTTTTCCCACTCAGGTCGAGCCGGTGAAAGCAACTTTATCGACATCGCTGTGATTTGGCCAAGCGGCCGCGGATGTCACCAAAACAGGCAAAATATTATAACAACACCACTCCGGGGAAAACCAGCTCCTTAATCAGTTGGCAATATAAAAGAGCTGCTCAAACTTGGTTTGTTCGGCTGGTTTTCAGGACGATGTGTTGTTGCCAAGTCGGCCAAGCAGGACCCAAATTTTCCAGGCCATCATTAAATGGGGAAATTCCAGGGGATGATTTGAGCGCATACACCCACGGGTTCATGACGCAGTGTAAGCGAAGAAATCACCATCCATCGGGTAGTTGGTTTTGCCATGGTATTTTTATCGCCCAAACCCAGCGAAAATAAACGCAAATTTCTTGAATGGGCATGGGTAAAATCAAACATTGTTAAGGACATAGCAAATGGCTTGCCGTTATCCCAAAGTTTCCAAGAGCTCTGAGAAAACAAGGTATATTTAACGCTAATGAATTAAAGGTATATAAAAAAAAAATACCTTTACGGCCAAATAGACCATATCACGCTTCCAAAAGATCAGCCAAGCGATTGAGCAAAACACCACGTTGCGAAGCATCCATGCGACGCCATGGAGATCCCAATCTGAAATATATGAATAAATAACAACACATTCTGGAGTTCTTTTTGTGTAACTTACTTAAATGCAATTCTAGCTGCTTTACTTGCAATAATCCACATCTCTTTACCAAGCACATTGAAATCGGCCAATAGATTTCTCGGTGGCGGGATTTATGTTTTCGAAAGTTTTGCCAGATTTACTTTTGCTGGCCACTCCATTGTGATAAAAAAAGCTGTAAATTTACAATAATTAAAAATATAAACTTAATTAAAAAGGATAAGTAAATTAAAGCCTTAGATAAACACATCTCTTTCTTAAAGATTGAAATATTCGTTTTACAGTCCTTATAAATTCTAAAAATACTTGGGATTTTTGTTTCTGATGATTGTCCTGCCGAAGCTTGTTCATATGCCTGCCTATTTAAACACCAATATTTTTTTGTGGCCAAATTCGAGATACTTTATTTGGTCCTATTTTTGCCCATTGGTCATCACTGGGCGACTATAAGGAATTTGTTAGCAGACACAGCAAAAAATTTACTAAACAAACAACAACAAGCGGTTTGCAGAAAAATTGGAAGCCTGCGGACGTAACGTTAATAGGACAAGCATTTACTTCTATTTTATACCTGCGCACACTGTGGAATAGG
Organism: Haematobia irritans; assembly: GCA_003123925.1. NCBI lineage: Eukaryota > Metazoa > Arthropoda > Insecta > Diptera > Muscidae > Haematobia > Haematobia irritans. The sequence goes on from PGFW01021019.1 coordinate 50,369, forward strand.
GTAATTATAGAAGATAGCTCATATGTTTGCAACACCCAGCAAGGAGACGAGATAGACACATGGTGTCTTTGGCAAAAATGGGTGGGCTAGATCGGCAGTTTTAGTCCGCAATCGAACTGTCAAATTTTGGCACAAGTATGTGTTTTGCTGCAGAATAGAAACCCTATTGATTTTTGGAAAGAAATCGGTTCAGATTTATATATAGCTCCCATATATATATTTCGCGTCGCGATATGGACTTATATGGCGCCCAGAAGTCCAGAGTTTTACCCTAATTTGCTTAAAATTTTGCAAGCAAGAAAGACAATTAGGACTATAGTCAACTGCCTGCCAAATTTTATTGACATCGGTTGAGATTTTTGTATAGCCTGCCCATTTATATCTTTCGCCGATATGGACTAAATACGGTCCCAGAAAGGCCTGAGTTTTTACCCGCAAATTTGCGTTGAAATTTTGCATTAGGAGTTAGCAATTAGGCATAATAGTCATAGTGTGCAACAATTTTATTGAAATCGCTCAGATTTTAGATATAGCTCCCATATTATATCGTTCGCACGATTCTACACTCAGTATGACACAGTGGCCAATATTTTAACTCGATTTTAATTGAAATTTTGAACAGGGAGCAGAATTTAGCATTGTAAGCTATGCGTGCAAATTTGGTTGAAATCCTTCAGATTTAGATTATTCTCCCATATATAACTGTTTCGCCGATTTACAGCTCATATGACCACAGGCGGTCAATATTTTAATCTCGATTTAATTGAAATTTTGAACAGGGAGCAGAATTAGCATTGTAGCTATGCCTGCCAAATTTGGTTGAAATCGGTTCAGATTTAGATATAGCTCCCATGTATATGTTTTTTTCTTGATTTCGACAAAAATGGTCAAAATACACAACATTTTCCTGTAAAATTCGCCAACAGCTTAGTCGAAAGGTGTAAAAATGACTCTTAATTATTCCTAAACTCTAATACATATATATTCTGAGCGATAAATCTAAACTACATTTTGCGAAGTTTCCATTAAAGAATTGCCTTCGATTTCCATATTTTTTACTTAACATGGTGTTCCACCCAAGTGGCATTGGCGACTCAGGCGGCATTAAAGAAACTAAATAGCCAAATACAGTGAAGTTAATGAAAGAGTCTTTAATCGATTCACTAACATCAGTCCAACATGTTTTTTTATATAAAATTATATAACGTGAATAAATGGCTTAAAAGTTTTTTTTGTAGCGCATCATAATACTATAGACAATTCAGTAAAAAATGTTTTCCTTTCATATTTAGGATATCCCTATAAATGCAATTTTGTTAAATAAAATATAGCGTTTATGTATACCGCTTAATATATGCTATATTTAATCTTATTGATAAAGAGTGTTATAGGCTTCGTATATATGTACGTACAACGCTTTTTTGATACTCCAAAATGTGGTCAATTTGCATGTACGATGAACAATTGAATATTTCAGATAAGGAAGGGACAAATATAAAATAAAAATATTATCAGGTTATACGAAAAGCGCTGATAGCGTTCACTAGAACAAATGCTTAAAAAAACGATAAAAATAAAGAAGTTTAGCCACTCTTGGGCCTAGCAGATAATCAAAATTTCGTAATTACGGTAATAATTAGACAATGCATATGACATTCAAAGTTATTCTCCCTGCAATATTTCATCATCAGGAAACCGAAGCACAAACAAACTAGAGTAGAAATCTTTCAAAGACAAAATTAGTCATTTTTCTGCATGGAATGTTAAATATCTTGCAAATTAAAAAATTGCAGACTTTATGACATCGGGATAATAGTTAAAATTCGTTTGAAAGATTGTGTAAAGAATATTAATATTCTCGGACATATGGGCATATGGGGGCTATTGTAGAAAAGTCCTATCTATATAGATCATTTTAACACTATTCATCTATAATATGATGATAATGAATCGGTATATACCAGGGCTATATTAAAATATCGACCGATACACAGTGGTTTCAAATCAATTTTTGTATGAAATTATGAGGCGATTTCAAATGGATTATTTTGTGGAGTCTAAAACTTGTATAACGAATGAAGTTAAAAAAGCAAGAAATGCTAGAAAAAACATCTCTCAAGGCAAAAAATAACTGACCCCACTTTATTAAAATTTTGGAAACAAACAAGATTTTAAGGCGGCATATCTCGTACAAATAGGAATGGAAATAGTTCTTTGTTGGGCCCAAAATAAACCTACAATTCAGTTTCATATCAATGTGAATACATAATGAATGGATTATATGCTCTCAAGAAATAAAGATCGGCGGATCGGTTTACATTAGGGCTGTAATAAAATCAGGAACCGATTGTACATTTTTAGACCTTTCGGCAAAAAATGAGACTTAAGCTAACCTACGGCATCAAAAAGGCCAAAACGGAAGAATTTGACTTCTTCCTATATCAACAATTTTCCGGTATTGACCCACATCTGCGAACGTGATATGCCTACCTAAATTTCAGAAGCGATGAAGCTTCATTAAGGGAAAGCGGTGAGCGTGAATTTCCTTTTAACAAATGGGTATTCGCTATATCATTCTTACTTTACTTATTACTCCAGACTCCACAGCCTTGTTTTATCGGTTTATTGGTTTATAAGCAAGTTTCATATTAAACTCTTCTCGAATCTTTATTTTTTTCTCCGATCAGCCTCAAAATCTTTTCATTCTAATCGCACAAAAAGACGGTTTTTACCACAACCTTAATATCTATTAATCATGTTGCAATTTTCAAACTCGCATTATCTAGTTTTGACTTATAGGCGACTCCCCTAAATATTTCAACTTATTCCGTAGTAAAATCTATACAAAAGTCGTTCAAGAGTAAATCCTAGTTGTTGTGATCCAACCCGAAGTGCTCTATTTCGTTATTTTGCGAAACGCTGTGTGTAGAATGATCAAATAATAGAGCAATGGATAAAGGAAAAGCCAACATAAAAAACATTGCGGGAGAAGCGATGAATACAAAAAATCTATTCAAGGTCCAAGAAACCCAGAACCACAATGTACTACCTCAACTGAAAGTATTTGTGCATTGAATATACCAAACACATGTATGCCCGTAGATATAGCATATATATGCACGTAATATACACTAAAATACCCAACAATTTGATAACACAAAAAGGTATGAAAACAATGCAGCAACAATAATTAAATTTGCATATTTCGTGAAAATTTCGATAATTAATACATCGAATCATTATTGAAGCAACTTACTTATAAACTTACAAACAACACTTACTCCCGGTATATAGATTTCTGCACTTTGGTTTTGGGTTCCGGCATCGCTGCAACAATTCCTTCGGCTTCCAATTGGTGGAGCAACAGGCAAATTAAGGTGATAAAAATTCCTTTCGGAATTTTTCACAAGGATTAGTTGACTTTAATAGAACGCACATTTTATCAATTGGTTATTTGGAAGGGACGATAACCTGAATAAGCAAATGGCACCAACACTCCTTTACCAACCGGCCGGTCAAACTTTTAAATGATTGGGTATAAAGCCGTCGAAAACTAAATTCGCACTGAAATCAGCGGACAAACTGCTCACTTATTAACCAAACACAAATTGCACGCAGCTGCTTTTTCTGGCCTGCTTCTAAGTTAGAATGTGTGAAAATTGCCAACACTGTACATCAAATAGTGAGGTTCAGTTGAGGCGCCAGTTACTATTTTTCGAAACTGGATAAAGTCATAATACGTTTATTGTTGTTCCTTAACTTTTACTCCTTAGAAATGTATTAAATAGAGAAGTTTATTTTTCGAGATTAGTAAATCACATTTCCATACAAAACCAGTATTTCAAATGTTAAAAAGCTCTTTTAGTTTTTAGTGCGTATGGAGCCTAAATTTTAAAACAGAAAATTGTGTCTGTAGATGTAGAAGTATTTATCAAATCAATTATTTAATGTCAAACGTAGACCAAAGTCAAGTTTGGATAGCTTTTATTTCCAATTATTTTGGTGAATATGAAATGAAAACTGAACATTTAGTACTTTTAGAATGGGAACTGACGCGATGGTTTCGGCTCATCGGCCACAAACTTAAAGGCTACTTTAGTTACAAGTGGTCCGATTGGTGCCACTTTTTGTCGCGAAAGAACGCTATTTCCGAGTTTACGCGGCCCTAAAAGTTTTTCTTTATCACGTATATTGTATTTAGTATCCATCGTACATTATTATCCTAAAAGTAATATATTTAGAACAACATGGACCCGGAAAGGTCCTGGGTTCGCGTTAGCCCACTTTGACCTCTGTCATAGGAGAAAGTCTCAAACCCCGGCCGAATGACCGCCACTTATCCCCTTTGGGTTCGCATTAGCCCACTTTGACCCTGTCCGTAGAAGAATGTCTCAAAACGGCGCAGGCCGAAGGCCGCCAACTTCTTTTTTCGAGATACTTGATTGGCGAATTTTCGAGGGCCGTCATCCCTCGAAAAACTACGCTCTTCCGACAAAATTTACTTAATATTTTCTCTTTAAAAATTTACTATTTCACGAAACGCTAAAAAAAACGTAAATTTCATTCATTTTAAGAAAAATTGCTGTCAGAATTAGCAAAAATTAAAGGAAAATTACGATTTTCCAGATGTCGATAATGCTCGAAAACTGGGCTTTTCCGGACAAAATTTTTAATAAATTTTCGCTTTAAAATCCCTATCTCTTACACTCAAAAAAATTGTTTATTTTAACAACTTTTGCCTAAAGTAAGATTTGTTTCATGATTTGAATATGAAGCAGCTATTAATTTAATGGTAACGATAAGTTCACCTATTAAACCAAAACGGTAATGAATTTTTTGTACCAGTGTAGCAGCCCGCGCACATTGAGTTCTGTTGTGCCTATTTCATTCTTTCCTGATTATGAGTGATCAAGGCTTATATGTTATGTTATGATGTGGCAAGATGTGGAGTTTGTGTCAAAAAATCAAAGGTGGCCACTATTGCACGAATAAAGATTATAGTAGAAACCGCATTCTGTGCACGCCAAAATTTTAAGAGGTCACCATGTTGAGTGGTTAGTAGAAAATATTTCAATGTAAAACACACGACAATTAATTTTTTATAAAAAACAAAAAAACAACTGCTTTATTTTCAGTATCAGAACACGAATGAAAAAAAGATTACAGAAATCAAAGCTAACTTGACTAAACAAATATTATTTTCTTTCAAGTGAAATTCAAAAAATCTATATAATGCAAAAACAAAATTTGGCAATGCCTTAATAAAGGGCTGATTCTTTTTGAGGTTAGGATTTTCATACATTAGTATTTGAAGATCACGTGGAATTCCAGACATTGGTTCAAAGAGAAAGTATGCTCAGTATGCTTTGACAATTTCATCATGAATGAGCTTAAACTAACGAGCAAACGCTTGCAAATCATTGAATTTTATTACGCTAAATCAGTTGGCAGAAAACGCGCTTTTTTACGACAAATTTTGTTCAGGCGATGAGGCTCATTTCTGGTGAGATGGCTACGTAAAAAGCAAAATATGCCCGCATTTGGGCAGCTGCAAGAAGCATATCCAGAAGCCGTCAAGAACGCCGCAGCATCCGTATAAAATGCAGCTGTTTGTGTGTGGTACGCGGGGAAACAGGACCGTATTTTTTCATAAGAATGGCGTACCAACGTACGGATGATGGCGATCGCTATCGTTCATGCTAACAATACTTTGCCAAATAATAAAATGATACTTGTTGACATGTGTTTCACAAGATGGCGCTACATGCCACAACAGCTCAGCGATTCTATGGCCATTTTGAGGGAAAAACTTCGGAGAACAATTCATCTCCAAGGAAATGGACCGGTAATTGGCACACCCCAAGAATCATGCGATTTGACGCCTTAGACTATTTTTTGTGGGGCTACGTCAAGCTAAAGTCTACAGAAATAAGCGCCAGCAACTATTCCAGCTTTATAATCAAATCATCTTCGAAGAATCATTCGGATAATTCCCGTCTCGAAAAAGTTGCAAAATTGGACTTCCCGAACTGGATCCACCTATAGACGCGCCCGCGGGTCAACATTTAAATGTGAAATTATCTTCAAAAAGCTAAAATGTTCATGGACCGAATCTAAACGTTTCAAATAAAGAACCGATGAGATTTCAAATTTTAATGCGTTTTTTTTTATAAAAAAGTTTATCAAGCTTTAAACAAATCACCCTTTAACAATGTAAAAATGAAAAATTCAAAATTGAAATTAAAAAATTATTTGAAATTAAAAATTAAATATGAAAAACTATGGCAGCTAGATTTGAAAGTTAAATATATTTGAAAAGTGAATTTTTATCGACTAGCTAAGGGTCACAAAAGGTTATATTTCTATTTCTTTTTTTAATTTAACGAATTGAAGTTTAGTTAAAAACGTGAATTTAAGTTGACTTTATACAAAATTTTATTTGCGATCATTTTACTTGTTACCTTTTTATATATAAATAAATGTATCATCCCATTAAGTTTAGTCAACATTAAGTTTTCGGAATGAACCCTCCATACCAAAGAGATTTTCAAAATCGATTGGCTTTCCTGGTCTCAAGTGTTCGTCAGTACCGTATTTAGCATCATCCACGAAATAATCGCGATACTCTAAAAATTTCTTTTCCCAATGAGCTATAATATCTGGAATTGAGCCATTTTCTCCACCATATTCCTTAGGTAGATATTTTTGGGGTACTGTTGAGTACAGCTTTTCACTATTGGAACCATAGATAACCATCTGGAAATAATTAAAATATTTATTTAGGATGACTGATATGTTATCCCAAAATTTTAGAACTTACTCTATTAACTTGTTTTTCCGACATCATGGGTTTCAGCATATTGAATACTGACTCAAAAATAGATGGTGCGTTTATGCAATGTGAAGATTTTAATCGAAGAGGCATAGCATCTTCCGAGTATACTGCCATTTTCTTCATTAGACTTGGAGTTACTTGAAAGAAATGCTCTTTGGTCCAACCTTTTAAATCCATAACATGAACGAAGCCATTAACTATCGCATAATCATCTTCCCACATGAGAATTTCATTACAGGCCTGCGCAACACGCATTATGTCAGCAAAATTACATTTGTTTGGTTCGTAACAACCATTTCTGATAAGCAATATTCGTTGTCCGTTTTCATTCAAAGGCGTGGGTAATACTAATCCAATTCTATTATAAATAAAAAATTTTCCATACAATCACTCATTAAAATATATTTATGTAAATGTACCCCAATTTAATAATCTCATGAATTTTTGGGTTGTCCACATCTCTCAAAGAAAACAGTTCGGGATATTTCGATCTCAAGGTGTAATATTTGTCAATTTTCGATTTAGCCTTCTCCAAACTGTACTTCGAGCCACGCAGAAATGATAGCAAAAACTGATCTTCTGTACGAGCTCTAAGATGTGGTTGTTGGTTAATCCATGTCTTCAATGCTTCTATATCGTCTGCAACGCGTGAAGGATCCTCATTAAGTTCCTTGACGGCAATATCTTGCAGAGACGGCGGCAGTGGTCGAACCATGTTTTTTGTTTTTACCGAGTCGTAAAGATTACCCAAGAGACGCGAGACCAAATAGGTTTGGTTCGCTACTAGCTCTTTTAAACAATATTTAGTTACTCACCACATTTTGATATGGATACTAATATTGATAAGGCAATTGAAAACCTTTTGACCATTCTACTTGAACATAAATAGACTTTCCAGATAAGATAGGCATTGTTAGTTAAAATAATGCAGAAACCTCTATTTTATGTGGACAACATTGATAATTTTTGTTTTTGTTAAGAAGATTTAAATCAAAAAAAGAGAGTTTTGGAAATCGTCATGAACTCAAAATACACTCTTAGACAAAAAAAAACACTGGTGATAGTGGTAATCAGTAATTTTTGATTTTCAGGAACCATTTGAACTATAAAATGTAAGTTGAAAGGTTTATATCGTCCCATTTTTTTTTTTTTTTTGATAATTATATTTCTTCTGGTTCTAAGTCTACTTTGCCTTTTTAATATTATTTAATATTATCATATTTAACATAACTCAACCTTAAATCGTACGACCAACCCTAAAATCAAATGTATATTATATTAATATCTGTTGTGCAAAATTTTGATAAATTAATATAAAACGTATTGAATTAGTTTGTATGAAAAATTCATTTTTTTTTGAAGGAAATGTGTATTGATTGACTGGCATCTACATTTCAGTCGTGATGTGCCGACAGGCCAAAAATCGTCAGCCGATAACATTGTTTGGTGCTATTAGGCCAAATTGTTCTCTCATTAATTGTAGTTTGTTTTGCCAGACAGTGTATGTCACACAACCCCATAAAAGCATGTTCCTTAAAATGTCATAATATAGGTTGGCAGCATTGGGTGATCATATGTCAAAGTGACAAATTCTACTTTCACTTCAATTGTATTGTTTTCTTTTATTTTGGGTGTTATTATTTTTATTGGGACATATTTCCGCTTGGAAAAGATAATTCGAACTATCTTAATCTCATATATACGACTTAGGCGCATCAAATACAAGCATATAACTAGAGTGGTTTGGTAGTAAATGTCCACAATTGCATCATATATT
>PGFW01021023.1:0-13131 GCA_003123925.1 Haematobia irritans
ATATTGAAGAAACAATCAACATTCCCAGCAGACTCAACGAACTCGCAAGTCGTAAACGTACGCGAAAGGTTCAAACGACCTCTGGACCCAAACATTGCCCAACTACTAAACATATTTTAGGATGTACCCGAGTTGGAAGAGGCTTTTGCAAATGAAAAAAAATAAATACGATTACTGCCGATGCTGGATTTCAATGAATCAACAAAAGCTGGTAAAAGTCAAAACATCGGGGTCCTTGGAATCCACATGAGATTGAGGACAACCAGTACCACCAGTGTTACCACACCATCGACCACATTGGCCACTACACTACAAGAACAAACGAGGCCCCTAAGAAATCGATATCACAATAGAAAACGTCCCACAACCATTTCGACTACTACCACAACCAATGAACCATCTTCGTCATCATCAATCGATCCAGGGCGATCCAATCATATAGCCAATGTAGAAATTGTCTCCATAGAGAAATTCACGTTCGCAAAACCTATTATGATGGCATTTTTATCGACACCGAAAATTTAACAATACAAAATTTCCATAGGAATCGCTTATAAAACATACTGGCAAATGGTCGTCACCCCTACATCCCACACCAATTGAATCATAAAGCATCAATCGAATATGGAGAGGATTTACAAAAAACGTTACCAACCACAAATGTGATTCGACACCACCGTATTCAAGGAGTCCTCTAACCGATAGAACTAGAGATGTCTACTCGAACTTTACCCAAAAATTCCATAAATTATTTTTGGCAAAATTCCCTTATGACGGAATTCTTAAAAGAAAAATATCAATATCTTAAAGTCTATAGTAAAGTAAGCTTAAAAACAAAATAAAATTTAATAAACAAATGTGTTATTAATAACTAAAAACAAAAAAATTATCCAAAAATTATTGGGTAGGGATTAGGAAGACCAAGTCAAAATTTTTGTAATTCTTTAAATCGGACGCGTATGAAAATGGTCGCCAAAATCAAGCAAAATAATTAGCCAACACAAATGCTAACTGGTTTGCTGCCACCTCAAACAAAATCGCTTTCTGTAAAACATATGCTCCAAAAAACATATTATGCTTACAAGATATATATATTTCAGGATTGGTCCAAACAAAAAATATTGTTTGTATTGTTAAAACATATTTTATGTTTCACTCAGGCATACACTGGTAGAAGAAATGTTTATATGAAATTACTTCTTTTGTGTATATATTATTTTAAAGTCTCCAATTGCGTTACTTCACTTATTTACTTGCCAGCATACTCTCTAGGTTCTCTAAATTAATATATGTGAGGAACCAAACATTTTATGCCCCAAACATAATATGTTCTTAAAATATTAAACATATTATGTCCCAAATCTTATGTTATTGCTAGTTTACTGAACTTATACTGTTTGCACTTAAAAATATTCACCCTTATTCCTGAAGTTCGCTCCTCGCCGTCGCTTTTTGTCGTCTGTTTCGCTTTTATAAGTCGTCTCGTCATTTCATTTAGGTATTCCTTGCCGAAGTCGGCGACCGGCGACGGAACGACGATTACTTTTTTGCTACCAATTACAATACTTCTGTAATAAGGGCCGATATTCGCACTAGAAAACAATCAGCTGAATGTGCCAAAAAAAAGAATTTAATTTTTTCGGTTTTAATAATATTTTATTTTCTGACGCAATCTTCTATGTCGGAAAATCAAAAAAAACAAAATTAAATTTGACGCGGAAAAAAATGTGGATATATATTCGAGGACAGTAAAAGATTCCAAAACTATAAAATGCGAGACGACGCTGAGATCAATGGCCCAATGGCATCATCATGAAAGAAAACAATTCAGCTGATATACAAAAACTGAATTTTATTATTTGCGTTTAAAATGCTACTTTGTTTGCTTAATCCATTTTGACTTGCGAAATATGAAAAATAAATGATAAATTTGACTCGGCGAAATGATTTAGATATCTACATTTAGGACAATAACACATACCGGCATATATCAATTGGAACGACGTGACATATTTTCAGAGTTTTCAAACAAAAAAAATTTTGCGCTTTGGCAAACATGTTCCCAGTAAAACACAGAGTAAGTAAGTCTAAAGTTTCGGGCGGGGGCCGCACTTATATTATACCGCTTCACCCCTATGTTTAGTGCCAAAATTTGTGCTTACCATCTCAACTACTTCACATTTGCTGGAAGCTATATAAAGTAGACATTTTTTTACTTCTTTACAAATCTCTAGAATTAAATTTAATCGGGCAACGTTTTATCCAGTTTAATTGGAGAAACTTCCATTGAAATGGTCTAAAATGTGTAACAGTCTACAATATTTTCCCACTTCTTGGTGTACGTATATATGGCCGAACTATATATAATTTGAACCGATATTGACTAAATTTGACATGTAGAGTTAGCAATTAATAATTCGCTATCTATTTGCGAAATTTCACGTAAATGGTCCGAGTATTAACTTTGGCCCCCTGGTCCATATGAGTGCAAATCGACGGATATATATATGCGGAGCCATATCTAAATCTGAACCGACTTCAACAAATTTGGTACAATTACCCGATTTACTACTAAACGTAGCTCCTTTGGGCGAATTTGAAGCAAATTCACGGCAAAAACCCTGGATTTCTGAGGCCATATTAAAGTTCAAAATTCGGACGAAAGATATATATTGGGAGCTATATCTAAAAACTGAATCCGATTTTGACTCCATATTTTGCACATACCAATAGCTATTCGGTTAAAAGTTACCGCTGGTTGCAAAATTTGAAGTAAGTCAGGCGCAAAACTCTGGCTTTTTTGACACCATATAAGTCCAAATCGGCCGCGCCGAAAGATATATATTTGCTGAGCATATCTAAATCTGAACCGATTTTAAAACAATAATTTTGACACACTTAACGATACTAATTTAAACGTACCCCTTGCTGCAAAATTTTGAAGCAAAATCAACGGCAAAACTCTGCGCTTTTGTTGCCATATAAGCTTCAAATCGGACGAAAGGATAATAATGGGGGCTATATCTAAATTTGAACCGATATCAATCAAATTTACCAAGCATTGGTAGAATGTCAATTCTACCCTCTGTGCAAATTTTCACGGAAGATCGGTTAGTAAACTTTTGACCTCTGTGGTCCATATGAAGTCTAAATCGGAACGAAAGACTATACTATGGAGCTATATCTTAAAATCTGAACCGATTGCGCTGATATTTTTGCAAGATTTCGAGATCTTCATAAAATATTTTGGATGCTACGGTATTTCAAAGAAAATTCGGTTGATAAAACACGCTAAAAAAAAAAAAAAAAATCTATGACCACATCGGGCAGATAAATTATATATTGCAGCTATATCTAAAATCTGAAAGCCGATTTTTTTCAAAACTAATAGCGATTGTCTCATGCTTCCAAAGAAAACGGCCCTATGCCAAATTTGAGGACGCATCGGATTTAAATGCGAGCATGTACTTCTGTGCACAAATTACATATACAATACAGAGGACGGTCAAATCTCTAAATCGACTCAGAGAATTTAATTCTAAGCCGATCGGTTATATACTAAGAAGATGGGGTCTATGACCACGTATTTCTTGGCGTTACATACAAATGAACAGAAACTTATTATACCCTGCTACCACAGTAGTGGTTGAAGGGCTATAAATAACTTCAGCAGTAAGAGTTTCTTTTGCGCTTTTTGCCGATATACAATAAAGTACGGTAGTGCATCCACACTGCATGAATCGGTGGGAAATTAACGTAAACGAGTAGATCAAAACTAGTTTATTATCAATTCGTTTAACGTTATTGACCCCAATTTCATGCCAGTATAGATGCATGAAAGTTAGTGATGTTAAGCCTTTTCACGCCAGCAATGATTAATATATCACTCTGGCGGAAATATTTCTATTAAAATGAGCAATTATACACAGCGCTATGAAGAGGCTGCTCTAAATTCGGGACATCGCTACAAAAATCAGCGCTGATCTCGGTTGTATTGTAAGCATTTTGGCTACTCCTCTCTCCCTTACAATCCTACTGAAATAGCTGCTCCATTTTTTTTGCTCGGGTTATCTTTTCACCCTAAGCATATCTTTAGTTTAAGGACTCTAAATAGTTATTTTCTAGTTTCTACAACATTTGTTTGCTTTGCAACAAAAATTTCTTAAATATAATTCTGTTAGAATAGAACATAAGCATGTATGTTTTGTAATTTATCTTAACAAAAAAGTATTTCGTTTCATCTCATCTCTCTCTCTCTCTCTGACGTTTCTAAACATATACGAGTATATGTTTATACGAATTCTAACTTTAAATGTTTTGAATCCAGAGATATTAACAGGATTGGCCTGATAAAGTCCCGGTCTGACACATTAGATTTGCGTCGCTAGTTATTAAATTCATATTATTTTTATTATATTTTGTTATATTAGTACCAACACTTCCAAATGATTTCCGTGTTAAAATTTGACGTTCTGTTAAGTCAAATTAGTTTGTTGATGAGAAGAGCGTCTTTTGCTTTGAAGCAACTTTTGTTTATGTAAAATATCGGAAAAAAGCGAATTTTCGTGTTTGATAAAATACTGTTTTCTGAAGGGGGAAAAATTACGCTGAAGCAACAAAAACTTTGGCTTGATAATGGAGTTCCGGACTCTGCGCTCCAGGGAAATCAATAATAATTGATTTGGTATCCCAAAAAAATCTCAATGCGTGGGGAAATGAGCACGAGAGGAACGGTGACTACGTTCACCCGGACGCCGAAAGAGGTGGTTACCGTACGAAAACATAAAAAAAATCCACAAAATGATTTTGACATGACCGTAAATAAGGTTGCATCGAGATAGAAGAGGCCTTTAAGATATCAAAGGAACGTGTTGGTCATATCATTTCATAAATTTGGATATGCGGAAGCTCTTGTGCAAAACTGAGGGCCGCGCCGAGCTCACATCATTGACCAAAAAACAACAACGTGTTTGATGAATTCTGAGGCGGTGTTTGCAGCTGTTAACTGGTAATACACCCGAGTTTTTTCCGTCGATTATGCTGACAACTGGATGAAACATGGCTCCATCACTTAACTCCTGAGTTGCAATCGACAGTCGTCTGGAGTGGACAGCGACCGAGTGAACCGTCTCCGAAGCGTGGAAAAGACTCAAAAGTCCGCTGGCACAGTAATGGCCTCTGCTTTTTTGGGCATGCGCATGGAATAATTTTTATCGATTATTCTTGCAGAAGGGAAAAACCATCAACAGTGACTATTATATGGCGTTATTTGGAGGCGCTTTGCAAGCGTCGAAATCGCCGGCAAAACGGCAACCCATTATGAAGAAGAAACAAGTGTTTTTCCACCCAGACAACGCCACCGTGCCACAGAAGTCATTTGAAGAACGATGAGCAAAAATTCATAACTTGGGTTCGAATTGCTTTCCCACCCACCCGCTATTCTCCAGATCTTGGCCAGCGACTTTTTCTTTGTTCTCAGACCTCAAAAGGTGCTCGCAGGCAAAAAATTTGGCTTGCAATGAAGAGGTTTGATCGCCGAACTGAGGCCTATTTTAGCAAAACGAAGGAGTACTACCAAAATGGTATCAAAAAATTGAAGGGTCGCTTATAATCGTATGTATCGCTCTTGAACGCGGAACTATTCGTTGAATAATAAAAACGAATTTTTGACAAAAAATGTGTTTTTCTTTGTTAAACCGGGGACTTTGATCAGCCAACCTGTTATATTTTAGAAAATGTAAAGTCCCAAACATAATATGTTCTAACATATTAACATATATGTCCCAAACATGTTATACTAGTTTATGAACATTATATGCTTGCACTTAAAAACAATGTTCTGTCAAATGTATCTAAATTATTGGAACACTTGGTTTATGATAAGATATCATCAGTAGTACAGCGGCCTGCATTTCGAATCACAGCATGGTTTTTGTAAAGAATCGCACTCAACATTGTCAAATTTCTGTTAGTTTTTACATAAATATCTTTTACAAAGTTTAGAGCAAGGTTATCAAGTAGCATACTGTTACTATAGATTTTTTGTAAGGCGTTTTGCATAAGGTTTTCTCATAGCTGTACTTCTGTTGAAACTTAGTACAATCGGATTTCATTCTCAACATGTGGCGTTGGTTTTGCTGTTGATGGCTCAAAATCTATGGAATATATAGCAACCTCCGGTGTGCCTCAGGGAAGTATACTTGGGCCCTTATTATTTATTTTGTTTCTCAATGATATAACTAACGCATGTTCTTTTTCTAAAGGTTTAATATTTGCGATGATATCATAGCTTTTTTTGCAAGAATCAATTGCCAGGTGTCGCTGATACACGCTTTGCTTCAGGCTGATATTTAATTGTTTATCATCTTTGGTGTATTAGAATTGTTCCCACTTAATGCCTCTCAAAATGCTTTTCATTTACCATATACTCGATAGGACACACTTGATTGATTTCGTCGTACTTTATTAAGTGAACTTTCAAAAAGTGCATAGTATCCGTGATTGCGCGAATTGTATTTGATTCCAAAATTACATATAAATTACATAATTGACTATATAATGCCTAAGCGATATTCTAATGTTAGCATTTGTGAGATGAATTGGTAAGGAGTTTTTGGATCCATATACCAGGAAGTTTCTTTATTGAGGCCTATGTTAGTCTAGGCTTGGAATATGCTTCCATTTGTGTGGAATCCTTTATACATTTGTGAACGGATTGAAAAATTTACAGAGAAGATTTTATTAAATTTGCTTTAGTATCTGTTACCTTTTACGTGCAGCCTTTGCCCTTGCATATCAAGCTAGATGCACGATTAATTTCATTTGGAATCCCTGAGAAACCGCTAGCATTTAAAATTTTCTGTTTTGTTTATTTTTAAGGTAATTTAATGGGATTTATAGATTGTCCCCTCCTTCTAGAGATTATTTGGTTTAACTTATTACCAGTACGGAATCTTAGACGTCCATGACTATTTTAATATCCTTTTCATAGGAGTAATTATGCTTCTTTACGAGCCCATTTTGAGAGCCTTTAAAGAATTTTTTAAACAAGTTGAATAGTATCTTTTAATTTTTAGATTTTTTCAATTCTTCTAAATGAAATTTAAATTAATACTTTAGATTTAATTTATTTTTAAGATTTGCTAGGTCTGTAAGGATTGTAATCCAATTAGACTTAAAATAAATAAATAAATAAACATTTGAGTCCCAATCACATAAAAAACAGTCTTTTTTCGTCAGTGTAGTCACACGAATTTTTAAAGGAACAAATATACAACTTTGTGTTTAGAAATGTGTTTGCTAGTAAGAGTTAAAGTTTTATTCGAAGTGTACTGCAATAATATCAAGTAAAAATTAATATGAAAAAGTTACCGCACGATGTGGAGGACAATATAGTTTCCTTAACTCAATAATGGGCGTCTTTCCATTGCGGAAAAATTGCCAAAGGAAAACTAAAATATAAGTCAGTATGTGGTCATTCGCGTCCACAAAAGGACGAAATGCTACTCCAAAGAGGCAAACCAGAGGCTGCCCGAAATACTGTGACGCGCAAGCGGGAACGCTCGCCTTATGATGGCAGGAAATGAGGCAGAACAAGTCCGTAACGCCGAAAAATACTACTGTTTGCCAAAAATTAAGCCAAGTTACGCTGAATGGACAGCAAGACGCATCGCTCCACGTAATGTTCAAAGCTGCTAAAAAACATAAACACTGCGCTTTTGTCTGAAAAAGAATCAAAAGGTGCGAATGAAGTTTGCCAAGAGAGCCATAAAATTTGGACGACAGATGACTTGCGAAACGTATTATCTCGGTAAGATGAATCAAAATTTAACCGTTTCCAATCGGACGGTAAACAGTTTTGTGAACAAGGAGCTGCCTTCCTGAAGATGAAGTCGCTATTTCAACAGGATGGTGATCCGAAGCTAGTGCAAAAATAGTGAAAAAATGGTTAGTGAGCAAAATTCAAGTGATTTTGATTGGCCAGGCAAGCCGCGGACCTCAACCCGATTGAGAATTATGGTCAATCGTGGGAAGACGGCTGGGGATTGCTAAAAATAGCTCCATCAACATTAGAGACCTGTTAGGAACGAGTTACAGATTGAGAGGGAGAATTATAACCAGATGAATATTATACAGGAATTTGGTTAAAGTATGCCAAAACGTGATAAATTATGGTATTAAATAATATAAGGGTTATGGACCAAGCACTAGAAAAATGTATCCACTGGCACCCGCATAGAAAAAGTGCAAATTGTCTTGCAGTCTTTTGTTATGTTTATTTAATCTCTCTGATTGTTGCTTCTTTATTTTGAGTTTTTGTTGTTTGGCCCCCATAAAGTATATAATTCTGGGTTCCGTGGTGAAATCTGAGTCAATCTGAGCATGTCCTTCCGTTCCGTCTGTTGAAATTCACGCTTAACTTGCGAACGAAACAAGCTATCCGACTTGAAAACTCTTTGGCAGAAGTTAGTTTGTTTATTTGATGTAGGTTCGGATGGTATTGCAAATGGGCCATATCGGTCCACTTTTACGTATAGCCCCCATATATTAACGGAACCCCAAATTTCGGCTTGCGATTTGCTCTAAGAGAAGCAAATTTCATCCGACTTCCGGACTGAAATTTGTTACATTGGTGTTAGTCTATTGTTCTCTCTAAGAACACATGCAAAAAATTGTCCCATATCCGGTCCACTTTTTACGATATTAGCCCCCATTTATCAAACCGACCCCCAAATTTGGCTTTGCATTGCCTCTAGCAGAAGCCAAAATTTTTCAATTCCGCATCGGTTGAACATTTGCCGTTACATGGGTGATTAATATATGGTCTCTAACAACCATCCAAAAATTCGGCGTCCATACTCGCGTCCATAATATATTATTTATAGGCCCCCATATCAAACCGATTCCCAGATTTGCGTTTGCGGATTCTCTAGAGAAGCAAAATTTCATCCGAATCCGGCTGAAAAGTTGGTACATATTTAGTATATTAGTCTCTAAGAACCCATTCAAAAATTGCCGTCAATAATTGTATATAGCCCTATATAACACCCGATCCCCAGATTTGAACTCGAGCCCACTTGGCACCGAGACAAAATTCATCCGATCCGGTTGAAATTTGCAATCGTCGGTTGTTAATATATGCCGCTAAATAACCATGCCAAAATTGCGTCCAATATCGGTTACTTGTTATATATAGCCGATCCCCAATCACACAAAAATTCGGTCCATATCGGTTATAATTCATCTTTGGCCACTCGAGCAAAAACTAATCTAGCTAAAATTTGTCGAAATTTCTATTCCTAATAGAAAATGTTTGTCATATTTTATTTTCTATAGAAAATTTTGGGCAAAATTTTATTTCTGGTAGAAAATGTTGCTCAAAATTTTAAATCTTTTGAAAATTAGTAAAAATTTTATTTTCTATAGAAAAATTTTGCTCAAAATGTTATTATCTAATAGAAAATTTTGTTAAATTAGTATTTCTTACAGAAAATTTTTGTCAAACCTTAATATATCGTATTTAATCGCGCCATTACTATTAAGCTTTAATATATACCACGTAATGGACTACGTGGCTATATATTACGGTATTAGGAAGCTTTTAAGATACCTTGTTCAATCGGCAAAAGTTACCGCAACCCCAAGGTAAATCGATTGTGGTAGTCTTCAGTAAGAAGTTTCTACGCAATCCATGGTGGAGGCGTACATAAAGCCTTTAGGGTTGCCCAATCTCGCCAAATAAAAGGCAACCCTTATAGAAATATTTCTGACAATTAAGAATATCTTTAAAAATACTCTTTATGTTTTTGATTAATTATTTACTTATTTTTATATTGAGTTTATGAAATTAATATCATCATACTTACAATACGTTCCATGAAATTTCTCCATTTTTTACTGGTGCTATACATTTGAAAATCGTTGAAAAACACCGGCCCCGATGAAGTTGGCGGTAAATCGGGTAAAACTGAATCCAAATTGAAAACACTACGACATTTATCAATTAAGGCCTTCATAACAGGCATTAGGAATGAATATTCTTCGGGATTACCAACTAAAAGAGAAAAGTAAAATTCAATCCAAAAATATCTTAAACTGTGATTCAAGCAAAACTTACCTTCAATGGCTATATCTAGGGCTTTGTTAATTGAAAACAGCAAATAGGCCAATTCATTTGGATTAGCCGTGGTACGACTTTGTAGTATAGCATGTAATTTAGCCGTTGCCATAGCAACTACACCAGGATTAGGATGATGTGAGCATTTCAATAATAAACCCAAACATAGGCGTATCATATCCGACCAATCATCGGCTGAATCGGATTGGAATATCATTAATGCGTCGAGTAAAGCTAAAACTCCATCTAAAAGTTTGGTAGAACATTTTTTCGATTCGTCTTCATTGGAACCCAAGACAACAAGATCGTAGACCATACGTAGTATGTGAGAGGCATTCTGTAAATATCGGAAATAAAATTTGACAAAATTTTTCTCATGGAAATAACACTTTTGCACAAAATTTTCTATTTAGAAGATAAAACTTTTGACAAAATGTCAAAATAGAAATAAAATTTGGAGCAAAATTTTCTATAGAAATAAAATTTGGACAAAATTTTCTATCAAAATAAAAATTTTGACAAAATTTTCTATAGAACTAAAATTTTGACAAAATTTTCTATAGAATTAAATTTTTACAAAATTTTCTATAGAAATAACATTTGATTAAAAATTTTCTATAGAAAATAAAATTTTGACAAAATTTTCTATAGAAATAAAATTTTGACAAAATTTTCTATAGAAATAAAATTTTGACAAAATTTTCTATAGAAATAAAATTTTGACAAAATTTTCTATAGAAATAAAAATTTTGACAAAATTTTCTATAGAAATAAAAAATTTGGACAAATTTCTATAAAAAAAATTTTGACAAAATTTTCTATAAGAAATAAAATTTTGGCCAAAATTTCTGGTAGAAATAAAATTTTGGCAAAATTTTCTGTAGAAACTAAAATCTTTTGCACAAAATTTTCTATAGAAATAAAATTTTGACAAAATTTTCAATAGAAATCCAATTTGGACAAAATTTTCAACAGAAATAAAATTTTCACAAACTTTTCTATAGCTATAAAACTTATTGATTAACAAGAAATTTTAACAAAATGTTCAATAGCAATAAAATTTGGACAAAATTTTCAATAGAAATAAAATTTGGACAATCTTTTCTATAGAAATAAAAATTTTGACAAAATTTTCTATAGAACTAAAATTTTGACAAAATTTTCTATAGAATTAAATTTTTACAAAATTTTCTATAGAAATAAATTTTGATAACAATTTTCTATAGAACTAAAATTTGATCAAAATTCTATAGAAATAAAATTTTGACAAAATTTTCTATAGAAATAAAATTTGGACAAAATTTCTATAAAATATTTGGAAAAATTTTCGTTTAAGAAATAAAATGTGCCGACCAAAATTATTCTATAGAAATAATAAAATTTTGACAAAATTTTCTATAGAAATAAAATTGGACAAAATTTTCTATAGAAATAAAATTTTGACAAAATTTTCTATAGAAATAAAATTTTGACAAAATGTTTCTATAGAAATAAAATTTTGACAAAATTTCTTATAGAAATAAAATTTTGACAAAATTTTCTATAGAAATAAAATTTGGACAAAATTTGCAATAGAAATCCAATTTGGACAAAATTTTCAACAGAAATAAAATTTTCACAAACTTTTCTATAGCTATAAAATGTTGAAAAATTATTGAATAACAAGAAATTTTAACAAAATTTTCTATAGAAATAAAATTTTGACAAAATTTTCTATAGAATTAAATTTTTACAAAATTTTCTATAGAAATAAAAATTTTGACAAAATTCTCTACAAGAACTAAATATTTGCACAAAATTTTCTATAGAATATAAATTTTTACAAAATTTTCTATAGAAATAAAAATTTTTGACAAAATTTTAAAACATAGAAATAAAATTTGCGACAAACTTTCCATAGAAATAAAATTTAGCGACAAAAAATTTTCCATAAGAAATAAATTTTGACAAAATTTTCCATAGAAATAAAATTTGGACAGCATTTTCTATAGAAATAAAATTTTGACAAAATTTTCTATAGAAATAAAATTTTGACAAATTTCTATAGAATAAAATTTTTTACAAAATATTCTAGGAGCAAATAAAAATTTTGACAAAATTTTCTATAGAAATAAAATTTTGACAAAATTTTCTTAAGCAAATAAAATTTGGACAAATCTCTTAGAAAATTTTGCAAATTTTCATTTAGAAATAAAATTTGGAACAAATATTCCATAGAACTTAAAATTTGGACCAAATTTCAAATAGAAATCCAATTGAACAACAATTTCAACAAAATAAAATTTTACCAAATTTTTCTATAGCCCTATAAAATTTTGACAAATTATTTGAATAACAATAACATTTAACAAAATTTTTCTTTAGCAATATAAATTTTGACAAAAATTTTCTGCGTAGAATTAAATTTTTACACAAAATTTTCTATAGAATTAAAAAATGTTTAACAAAATATCTTCTATCAGAAATAAAAGTTTGACAAAATTTTCTATAGCAATTAAATTTCTTACAAAATCTTTACTGGGAGTGAGAAAGTCAAAACTCCTTGACAAAATTTTCCATAGCAAAATAAAATTTGGACAAAATTTCGCTATATTGAATTTTTTAAAAAGATTTTCTCAAATTTTTTTATGAAATAATCGTGGACAAAATTTTCTATAGAAATAAAAATTTGGACAAAATTCGTATAGAAATGAAAATTGTTGACAAAACTTTCTATAGAAATAAAATTTGACAAAATTTCTCTTCATGAGAATAAAATTTTGACAAAATTTCTATAGAAATAAAATTTTGACAAAATTTTGTCTATAGAAATATTTTGCACAAAACTGTTTCCATAGAAATTAAAATTTTGAAAAAAGTGTCCAAGAAAAATAAAACCAATCATACCCAGTTTTAGTCATTAAATTGTTGAGACATACTCAAAAAGGAAAACTTCATTGAGCTGTTGCCGAAAATTTCGAACAAAATAATTAAAAATTTAACTGCCAAACCAAATATTTTTCTTTTGCATTAAA
>PGFW01021026.1:12764-23971 GCA_003123925.1 Haematobia irritans
TTGTATCCAGCTATGCTGAATTAAAGTTTTCCTATACAAAACGGTATTCAATCAGGCTAAAATTAGCCGGGCTGAATTAGAGTTTTTTTTATAAAACTCTCTGTTTATCCTCTTTGAATTAAATTTATTCTTGGTTAATAAACTAAATGAACTTTAATATGTAATATTGGAGATTATCTTTGAATAAAGAATGTGAATTCTTGACTGCTTGGTATCTAAACACATATGTCCTTTCTTGGTCTTGGACCACTCATGGCGAAGTTAAAGGGACCGTGGCATGCTTGGTAATATTCATTAATAATAGAAAAGGTCACTGGGATAGATAAAATAACCAAAAAAAAAAAAGAAGAAAAAGAAAAAAAAAAAAAACAAAAAAAAGGGGAGTGGCTTTATTTTTAAGTTAAATGTATGACTGTGCGGTCTTGCTGAATGAGAGCACGAAAGAGGATAATGTTTTTTTTAAGTGATCTTTTCTTTTCATAAGCCACAATAGCGAATGTGCAACATATTATGCTCGACCATACTCACAAGATGATATCCAAATCTTCTTAAACCTTCACAACTGCACTGCTAAACATTTGCTGAGAATTGCATTTTGGAAAGAGGGGGTAACCTCTTAGCCCTGTGTGAAAATGTTAGCTAAATGAATTCAATATCAATCAATAAATGCTACGCTAGACCAAAGTTGATTTTATTGTACCATCTGCTTTGCTTACATACAAAAATTCCTTGAACTTCTAGGCCATGTTTCGTGGCCATAATTCAAGCAGCATCCATCTTTTGCCAAATTTTTTTTCCACCCCCTCCCCCAAAAAGTAAAAAACCAAAGGACCCACAATAAACAGAGATTTTATTCAATTACAATGAACATTTCAAAAGGACAAGAACAATAAACAAACAATTGCTACATTGTCCTTTTAAACACAGAGGCCTAGCAAATAAAAATTAAGCTCTTGTTTCAGATAATTGTGCTGCCTTGTGATTAACCTATAAACTTTCGTCCAAGAAAAAAAGCAAAGGCAAAATGAAAAAGGACATAAAAATTCGAAATGACATCTACGAAAACGAGGAGACGATATACTAGCTGATACACCGAACAATTAATTGCAAGTATTTTAGATAATTTTTTTTAACATTTCTTTGCTATAGGAAGTTTTGAAATTTGCCAACAT
The DNA here is from genome assembly GCA_003123925.1 of Haematobia irritans. Classification (NCBI taxonomy): domain Eukaryota; kingdom Metazoa; phylum Arthropoda; class Insecta; order Diptera; family Muscidae; genus Haematobia; species Haematobia irritans. The sequence goes on from PGFW01021026.1 coordinate 13,937, forward strand.
TTTCTTGCTATAGGAAATTTTTTCATATTTTTTGTTAATAATAGGAAATTTTGGTCAACACTTTTTTTGGCCCTTATAGGCAAATTTTGCCAAAATCTTCTTTGCTATACAAAATTTTTGTTAAAAATATTTTAGCTATAGAAATTTTGTCAAAATATTTTGCTATATGGAAATTTTATCAAACAAATTTTCTTTGTGGCTAGTAAAAAATTTTGTCAAAATTTCTGTTACTATAGAGAAAATTCTTGTCAACATGTTCTTGCTATAGAAAATTTTTGTCAAAAATTTTGTGCTACAGAAAATTTTGTCAAAAATTCTTTGCTATTAGAAAATTTTGTTTCAAAAATTTCGTATGTTTGCAGAAATTTTGTCAAAAATTTTTGTTTTTGCTATATGAAATTTTGTCAAACATTTTGTTGCTATAGGAACAATTTTTCAAAAAATTATTGAGCTACAGAAAATTTTGTCAAAAATTCTTTGCCTATTAGAAAATTTGTCAAAAATTCCGTTTTTTGTAGGAAATTTTGTCATAATTTTTTTTTTTGCTTATGAAAATTTGGTCAACATTTTTTTGCAAAAAAGAACATTGTGTCAAAAGATGGTCTTTGCTATAAAGAAAATTGCCAAAATTTGTTGATTAAGGAATATTATCAAAATTTTCGGTTTTGCCTTATTAGAAAATGTTGTTCAAAATTTCTTTGGTATATAGTCAATTTTGCAAAAATTCGTTGCTCTTTAGGAAATTTTGTCCACATTTTTTTGATAGAAAAAAATTTGGCAAATGTTTTTTGCTATACGAAATTTCGTCATGGGAAATTTTGTCAAAAAAATTTCCTTGCTTATAGAAATTTCTATTCGAAAGTTTTTTTGCCTATAGAATTTTATCTTTTTGTTGTTTTTTTTCGATCTACTTTTCAAATACTAAAAACTTTTTTTATTTTGTTTTTTCGAGCTGAGATCTATCTCAAGCTAAAAAAAACTTTTGTATAGGAAATTTGTCAACATTTTTTTTGCCAAAAGGAAATTGCGTCAAAATTTCGTTGCTATAGAATGTCAAAACTTCGTTGCTTAAGAAATTTGCAAGATTTTTGTTGGCTATAGGAAATTTTTGTCAAAATTTTTTGCAATACGAAATTTTGTCAAAATGTTTTTGCTATAAGAAATTTTGTCTGGTTTTTTAACATTTTCGCTAACTATTGAAATTTTGTCAAAAGCTTTTGTGGTATAGGAAATTTTTGCCAAATTTTTTTTTGCTATACGAAATTTTGTCAAAAATTTCATTGCTATTAAGAAATTTGTCAAACATTTTTGTTGCTATAGGAAATTCTCAAATTTTTTTGCAAAAGGAAATTTGTCAAAATTTTTTTGGCAAAAGGAAATTTTGTCAAAATTTCTTGTTATTAGTAAATTTGTCAAAAAAAAGCGTTGCCTATAGGAAATTGTGTCATTTTTTTTTTCGGTATAAAAAAATTTTTGGCAAAATTTTTCGTGATTATAGGAAATTTTGCCAAAATTTTTTTGCTATTACGAAATTTTGGTCAAAATATTTTTGTTTATAGGAAATTTTGTCAAAATTATTTTTGTTATAGGAAATTTTCAAAAATTTTCGTTGCCTATAGAAATTTGCTCAAAATTTTTTTGGCATGGAAATTGTGTCAAAATTTTTGCAAAGCGAAATTGTGTCAAAATTTCTTTTGCTTTAAAAAATTTCCCAAAATTTGTTGATAAAGAAGTTTTATCAACAATTGCTTGCTATTAGAAAATTTTTGTCAATTTTTTTTCTGTAGGAATTTTTTCAACTTTTTTGATATAGGACATTTTTCAAAATTTCGTTGTATAGGAAATGTTGTCAACGATTATTTTATATAGGGACCTTTATCAAAATTATTTTGAAAAGGAAAATTGTGTCAAAATTTCTTTGCTATAAAATTTGACTAAATTTTGTGTAAAGGAAGGAAGTTTTATCAAAATTTTCCGCTTGCTATAGAAATAATGTTAAAAATTTCATTGCTATAACAAATTTTGTCAAAATTTTGTCAAAATCTCGTTGCTATAGGAAATTTTGTCAAATTTTTTTTTGTATAAAAAATTTTGTCAAATTTTTTTTTGTATAAAAAATTTTGTCAAAATTTTTTTTGTATAAAAAATTTTGGCAAAATTTTTGTGCGCTATAGGAGAATTTTTTCAGAAATCTTTTTGCTAATACGGAAAATTTTGTCAAATTTTCGTTGCTATAGAAATTTTGTCAATATTTTTTTGCTATAGAAAATTTTGGGAAAATTTTTTTTGCCAAAAGGAAATTGTGTCAAAAATTTCTTTGCTATCAAAAAATTCTCCCAAATTTCGTTGCTATAGGAAATTTTGTTCAACATTTTTTTTCTATAGAAAATTTTTGGGAAAATTTTTTTTTGCAAAAGGAATTTGTCAATTTCGTTGCTATAAAGGATTCTCCCAAAATTTCTTGTAAAGGAAGTTTTAGCAAAATTTCGTTGCTATAGAAAATTTTGTCAAAATTTCGTTGCTGTAAGAAATTGTGTCAAGATTTTTTTTGGTATAAGAAATTTTGTCAAAATTTTTATGGTGTAGAAAATTTTGCCAAAATGTTTTGCTATATGTAATTTTGTCAAAATGTTTTTGCTATAGGAAATTTTGTCAAATTTCTGTGCTATAGAAAATTTTGTCAAATGAAATTATATGAGAATATGAAATTTTGTCAGAATTTTTTTTAGTATAGACAATTTTGTCGAAATTTTTGTGTTATAGGAAATTTTGCCAAAATCTTTTTGCTATACGAAATGTTGTTCAAAATATTTTTGCTATAGGAAATTTTTGTCAAAATTGTCGTTGCCTTGAAGTACAATTTTTGTCAACCATTTTTTTTGGTATAGGAGAATTTTGTCAAAAATTTTTGCTATACGAAATTTGCCGAAATTTTGTTGCCTTAAAGGAAGTTTTATCAATTTTAGTTGCTAAAGGAAATTTTGTTCACATTTTGTTGCCTACAGGAATTTTTTTTCAAAATTTTTGTGGTTTATAGGAATTTTTGCCCAAAATTTTTGATAGGAAATTTTTGTTCAAAATGTTTTTGCTATGTTTAGCGAAATTGTCAAACTACTTTGCGATAAGAAATTTTAGTTAAAATTTCTTTGTGATAGGAAATTTAGCCCAAAAAATTCTTTGCTGTAGGAAATTTTTATTCAAGTTTTTTTTGGTTATAGCAAATTTTGTCAAAATTTTTGTGGGTTTAGTAAATTTTTGCCAAGATTTTTTGCTATACGAAATTTTGTCAAAATGTTTTTCTATTAGGAAATTTTGAAATTTGTTTTGTGCATAGGAATTTTAGCCAAAATGTTCTTTGCTATACGGAATTTTGTCAGAAAATTTCTACTGCGTGAAAAGAATCTTTTTTCAATGGCTCTATTAACCATGCTTCCTTAATCTATATCTGTCCATAAAGCTCGAAAATATTGTAAATAGATATAATGCATTTGCGACTTCAATTGCCTGTTTCGGTATCAGGCTAACAGCGAATTTTGTTAAATTTCATTTTTTCTTCTGGTTATAGGAAAATCGTCAACATTTTTTGTGGTTAGGAAATTTTGCCAAAATTATTTTGCCTATATTTGAAAATCTGTCAAATGTTTTTGCTATAGGAAATTGTGCCAAAATGTTGTTGCTATAGGAAATTTTGTCAAAATTCCTGGCTTAGAAATTGTGTCAAAAATGTCTTTGCTTATAGAACATTTTGTCAAAAATTTTTTTTTGCTATAGAAATTTTGCCAAACTGTTTTTTGCTGTAGAATTGTCAAATTTCTGTGCTATAGAAAATTTTTGCTCAAAATTTTAGTGTGGTATAAGGAAATTTTGCAAAAAAGTTTGCTATACGCAAATTTTGTCAAAATGTGTTTTGCTACAGGAAATTTTGTCAAAATTTCTGTGCCATAGAAATTTTGGTCAACATTTCTGTGTATAGAATGTCGAAATTTCTTTTTGTTCAAAATTTTTGTTAAAGTATTTTTTATTACAATTTTGTCAAAATTTTCGTTGCTATATGGAATTTTGCAAAAAATATTTTTTTGGAAATAGAAAACTTTTGTCAAAATTTTGTGGTATAGGGAATTTGCCAAAATGTGTTGCTATAGGAAATTTTGTCAAAATTCCTGCTGCTATACGAAAATTTTGTTCAAAAATTCTTTGCTATAAGAAAATTTGTAAATAAATTTTTTTTTTGCCAATAGGAAATTTTGCCAAACTGTTTTTGCTATAGGAAATTTTATCAAAATTTCTGTGCTATAGAAAATTTTGTCAAATTATTGTGGTATAGAAAATTTTTGCAAAAATTTTTGCTTTATACGAAATTTTTTTTCAAATGTTGTTTGCTATAAGGAAATTTTTGTCGAAATTTCTGGCATAGAAAATTTTGCTCAAAAGTTCTGTGCTATTAGAAATTTTGTCAAAATATATCTTTCATATAGGATTTTGTTCATATTTTTTTGCTTAAAGGATTCTTTATTAAAATTTTTTGCTTAAAGGATTTTTTGTTAAATTTTGTCAAGAATTTCTTTGCTTTAAAGAAACTTGTCAAGATTTTTTTCGGTTATAAGGAAATTTTTGTCAAAATTTTTTGCTAACGAACATTTATGTCAAAAATATTTTTGCTATAAGAAATTTTGTAAACATTTTTTTCTATACGAAAATTTTCAAACATTTGTTGCCTATAGGAATTTGTATAACATTTTCTTGCCAAAATGAAATTGTGTCAAATTTCTTTGCTATAAAAAAATTTTGCCGCAAATTTGGTTGTAAATAGGAAGTTTTTTATCAAATTTTAGTTGTTATTAGGAATTTTGTCAAATTTTGTTGCTATAGGAAATTTTGTCAAATTTTTGTTGGTATAGGAAATTTTTGCCCAAATCTTTTTTGCTGTACGAAATTTTGTCAAAATATTTTGCTATAGAAGATTTTGTTAAAATTTCTTTGTGATAGGAAATTTAATCAAAATTTCTTTGCTATCGGCGAATATTTGTGAAAATTTTTTGTGGTATAAGAAATTTTTGCCAAAAATCTTTTTTTTATACGAAATTTTTTCAAAATATTTTTGCTATAGGAAAATTTTGTGAATAAATTTCGTTGGCTATAACGAAAATTTTGTTTATTTTTTTTGGTGTAGAATTTTGTTAGTCAGACATTTTGTGGTATTTAGGAAATTTTGCAAATTTTTTTGCCTATATGAAAATTGTTAAAATATTTTTGCTATACGAAATTTTGTTCCACATTCTCGCTATAGAAATTTGTCAAAATTTTCTTTGTATAGAAATATTTGTGTCAAAATTTTTTTTTCTATTACGAAATTTTGTCATAACATTTTTTTTGGTATAGGATTTCGTCTGCTATAACAAATTTCTTGTAGCATTTTTTTTGCCTATAGGAAATTTTTGTCAACATTTGTTTTTGCAAAAGGAAATTGTGTCAAATTTCTTTGCTATAAAAAATTTTGCCAAAATTTGTTGCTAAAGGAAGTTTTATCAAAATTTCGTTGCTATAGGAAATTTTGTCAAAATTTTTGTGGCATAGGATATTTTGCCAAAAATTTTTTGCTATTATGGAAATTTATGAAAATGTTTTTTCTATAGCGAAATTTTGTCAAGATTTCTGTGAACTATAGAAAATTTTGTCAAAAATTTCTTTGCCTATTAGAAAATTTTTGTCAAAATTTCTTTGCTGTATGAATTTGTCAAAATTCGTTGCCTATAGGAAATTTTGTTAACTTTTTTTGCAAAAGGGAAATTGTATCAAATTCTCTTTCTATAGTAAAATATTGGCAATTTTTTTTGCTACTATGAAATTTCCAAATATTTGCAATAGGAAAATTTGTTAAAATTTCTATTATATAGAACATTTATCAAAATTTCGGTTTGCTGAGGGAAATTGTGTCAAATTTCTTTCCGATTGGAAATTTTTGTTAAATTTTTTTTGCGATAGGAAATTTTGTCAAATATATCTTTGCCTATAGAAAATTTTGTTAGCATTTCTTTGCTGTAGAAATTTCTGTCAAAATCTCTTTTCTATAAGAAATTTGGCAAATTCCTTTTTATAGGAAAATTTTGCTTAATTTTTTTTCTCTGGGACGATTTTTGTCAAAATTTATTTGCTTAAGGAGATTTTTTATAATTTTTTTTTTCAAAATTTTTAGCTACTACGGAAATTTTTGAAATCTTATGGGAAAATTTTTTATCACAATTTCCTTCCTTTTTTTCAAACTGTCTTTGCGATAGGAAACATTTTGTCGTAATTTTTTCTTAGCGAAAAATTTTTCAATATTTCTTTTCTATAGACATTTTCAAAAAAATTTCAACAAATTGTCTTTTTATAGGAAATTTTGTAAAATTTTCTTGTTTAGAACATTTTGCAATTTTTCTATCCTATAGTAAATTTATGTCTTAAATTTATTTTTCTGCAAATGTTACAAATTTTCTCTTTTAGGATTTTGGGAAGTTAGGTTCTTCATTTCGTTGCTATAGGAAATTTGGTTATCCAAATTTGCTGATAGGGGATTTTACATATTTCTTTGTTTTAGGTATCAAAATTTCATTTTTATATACAATTTTGTCAAAATTTTCTTGCGTAGGAAATTGTGTTGAGATTTTTTCGCCATAGGAAATTTGTCCTAACTTATTCTGTAGAATATTTTGTAAACATTTTTATTTTTAGTTATTTATTTCATAATATGTTCTCGTTAGAATTCTAGTGATATTGTCCTCTATCGTAGCCTATAGTTTTTTCTTGTAAGCCGCAGAAGCAAAAGATATTTCTACAAAAAAAATCTGTTTTATGCACACGAAGTGGTGGGCACTTCACATCCAAGAATGAGAACTCAAAATGATTATTAACGTAACATGAAGAGTCCTTTAAATGTGCTTGAGATTTAGTCTGCAACTAAGTCCTCTTACAGTTAGTTGACCCTTTTTTGGTGGAGTGTGTGTGTGTCGCAAGGGAAAGCCTGAATTTTATATTGCATTATTTATGTACCCTCAAAAGATTTTTTGTTGGTTGCTTTCTAAAAAAAATTAGTTAAAATTTCTATTTATTTTTCTCTTGCCTCTATTTATTTCTATTTAATTATGTGTGTTTTTTATTCATCTTTCAGTCCAAGGATATAAACCGCGCCAACATAAAACAGAGGCGTGTGTCGCCCGCCTCATTTGGAGCCGAAATCCGTCGCTTAAAGTGGCAGAGAAATTTGAAAAAACCGATCATTGCCACATACACTTGGACTCGGATGGCACAGAAATTGATGATGAGGAATATTTTCGTACTCTGAGGCTAATACAGAATTTAATAGCTGTATTTCCGGTGAACATTGGATTGATGTAAGTTTTGGGAAAATAAAATAATTTATTTAGTATTAATTGTTAATAAATATAATAGAAAAATTATTAAGTCTTAGATTTAGAAATTTGTACAAAAAAAATTCACGAACTTTTTTCCAATTAAAGTCTTAATTGAGTTTGATAAAACATATTCACTTAAAAACTTCATTGAATTGATTGATCATTTCTGTGTATCAAAGGCATTTTTAATTAAATTAATTGAATCAATCTAATTTCGTGGGAGCGTCTCTCTGCTTCCCGGTGCTATGGGCGGCGGTCAGACTCGAGAACAGGATTAACTTGTAGCGCTTCTCAAGGTCTAGCTACATTATCTCACCGAATTCCTGTTGAGACCTGTCTGGTATGGCTGGCCTGATCTAGAGGCTCTCTTTTGTAAACGCTGCGATCTCGCGGATCTCTAGAAAGGTGCAGATCAACCCTTACCTTCCTGTTTCTACGCGGGCTTATCAACATGTTTGCAGGGCATGCGGACGTACTTATATAGCTGTGCGAATCGTCACCCTGAGAATCTTGCGCGGTAATTCTGTTTCGGAATTGTTTTCGCATCGACTCTGACATTCAACTGCCTGCTGTACTGTCCGCCGTCCAGTGTAGTGCATAGTGTGGCCTGGAGGATTGGTGGAATATCCGTCAAGATTTCTTGCCCAGTGGGAAACTAACTAGGTAGATCAAGCGAGGTAGCAACATTCACATCCGAGCGCCAAAATTGTCATCAACAAACTGTGCCAGGTGCACGATTGTGCAAATCGTCCGCGATAGACACACATCTTCGACGCCATCAGGAGGGGTGAATCGAGGACGCAGGTTAGAAGCTTAGCAGAGCCGGATACCCCCCCCCAACCCACTCCCTGTTAACTCTAACGGGCTTTGAATGAATCTCACGTAACGACTGGCGTCCACACATAATAATATTCAGGAACCAACGCTTTTCGTTTCCTGCCGGTAAGGGACGTTCATTTCTCGATGTCACTATAATGTGGCATGGTTTAGACCGTATCGAGACGCTTTTCGATAGGTCGAGCGCCAAGGCGAGGAGCCGTCCTATTACGACGGACTGGGCTGAATTAAGTTCCCCCTATTGAATATGGTTCGAAATGGCATGCAAGGGTGTCGGTTCGTCGGGTGTTGACCTTTAGCAGAATCCATGTTGATGAGTGGGTGACAGCTTGGAAAAATTCTCCACAAGGCTGGCGGAGAGTATGTGCCTTCAGTGTCTTGGCTACTGGCGACAGAAGAAGGCGATATCCGTCTGGTACGATCTTCTCCTTTTAATCCTCGAAATCTCTTCGCCTCGGCGTTCATTATGGAACTCACTTCCCCTATCTTCCGACATCGGGTATCAATGAGTGATTTCACAGGACAAACTTGAGGGAGTCTGGTCAGGTACTCAACTCCCACGATTCCCAGCCATGTGTTTAGCATTGACATTTGGAAATTGTTGATGACGTTGCGTAACTTCGGCTTGCGGTGAATTTGTGTACGCACGTGTGCGTCCGGCCTCGGCAGACGCACGTCATGCGTGCACGTAGTGTGGCTCTCTTTTTTTCGCTCTTACTCACTCTCAGTTGTGTATGCTCGACGAACTGCTCGGTTGATATATTTGGCTCACAATTTACCATTCCTGTGCCTACAGTTTCATTGCTTCACTCGTGCTTGCTTAACTCAAGTTGGTTTCGCTTGTGCGCTCGTCGACTATCTTATTAATCTCTAGATTTTAGTTCTCTGATTCAAGCGATCAGCAGGATTACACGGCAGCGTTCATCACGCTCCGTCTGCGTGTCGCCGCTTCGGCCTGTTTCGGAAAGTTGAATCGATTGGCAATTCGGACCCAGCGGGGTATGACTCGGCGCTGCTGCGTTGATGATGTCCGGAACGCCCTCTGGGCAACGATGACATTATTGGGGGACGGGCAGCGCTCACTGAAGCTGGGCGATCGGTGTATTCTCTGAAGCCTTCCCATTCGCGCTTTCTTTTAGATTGATATACTCCGCGCGCTTGCAGAGGCTTTATCTGAAATCGTAGGTCGTTACATGGTGAGAATTATGGGGAGTTGGTCCATCCAATGAAATCACGGTTTGCCAGTAAACGTCATTTATCAGACCTAAACGATAAAAACGCTGGCGAACTGCCTGCAGTCACCCATAGATTCTCGTTGGGGGCTTCTCGCTTCGTGCAACAATATGTGCAGTCACTATCTGCTCTGCCAAAGCTATGTCTGGTCATTCCTAGGAGTGAATGCAAAGTTCATGGTGGGGCATTAAAGTCTCTAGAACCAATCGGTTATGCCGCACAAAACAGCACTCAATGTTTGGGCTATAACCTGCGAGCACCAAGCTAGCCAACAGGCCTTGGTATATACCACAGTTGTATATAGCTCTATCTCGGCCAGTCCCACAGACTTCGGACCGTCTGGCACGGCCCCAAATACATTCCATATCAACGGTCACTCCTCTCTCACCACAGCGGGACCTAGGCTCCTCATCTGGCACGGCAACGGGCTGTTAGGCCAAAAGCGCAGGGCCACCCACCTGTCCACTCTTCTCTGCGTGCGATCCTTCGGCCAAGCACATTGTACTCCATCACAATTGGCGTAGGACTGCAGTGGAATTTTCAGGCTTAGTCTCCTGGATCGCGCGACCCTTAT
>PGFW01021030.1:66247-76286 GCA_003123925.1 Haematobia irritans
CAACATCCCAGTTCCGTTTTCTTACAAATCTTTACCTTCTTGGCTTTACATCTCTTTGGTTTGGACTCTTTAGTGACAATTGCTTCCAATGTATTGGAGTACTCTTGTCCATATCTTCCTCATCTGTACTGGCCAAATGTCTGTAGTCGTGAATTCGCCTGTCGACAAAGACGTGTCTCCTGAACTTTCCGTTGTTGAATCAAAGACACCTGATGAAGTGGACAGACCGTCCGAAGTTGTACTTGAACCGGAAGCATCTGTGTTTCATCTGTAGCTCCTGATTCAAGCGTAGTTTCGCCTGACACTCCTTCCGTAGTAACATCACTAACATCTGTAGAGCTGCCTTCTGATGTACTAACCGATACTCCTACTCTGTAGTGATATCCGTACCCTCAGTTGACCGCTAACAGTGGATTCTGTTGGCCTGCTGATTCGGTTTGACCCAGATAAACTCTGTTGATTCATCTGTGGAACCGGATTCTGTAGTAAGGCCAGTAGCGGGGAGATTCCGTTGAACCTGGGACATCGGTTGAAACTGAGCTATCCGTGGAATCGGTAGAATCGGAACCATCTGTGGTCATGTCCGTTGAGTCTGAAGATTCGGTTGCGCCAGAAGCGTCAGTTGGACCAGAAGCATCGGTTGACCTGAAGCGTCTGTAGAACCGGAGGATTTCTGTTGCTCCAGAAGCATCAGATGAACTTCGTAGAGCCAGATGAATCAGTTGATGGGGACTCAGTTGAAGCGAAGATTCTGTAGATTCTGTGGAGGCCGGAAGCATCAGTTGAACGAACAGTAGTATCAGACGAACCAGTAGTAATCAGACGAAGCAGTAGTTCAGACGAGGCAGTGGTGCTCAGTGATTCAGTAACAGTTGTTATCGGTAGTGTCCTTGACGTAGGGTCTGTAGTAACTTCTCGTTGTCGATTCCGTAGAGACTGAGGACGATGATTCTGTGTGTCGGATACATCAGTTGATGCAGAGGAATCTGTTGAACTAGAAACGTCGGTTGAAGCAGTCTCATCTGTTGAGGAAGAAACTTCCGTTGAACCAGTAAATGATTCCGTTGATCCAGGAGCTTCCGTTGAACCAGATACATCAGTTGATGCAGATTCATCAGTTGAGCCTGAAACAGCTTCGGTGAAACTGAGATTCGGTGGACCAGAAGCATCAGTGATCCAGAACTTCTGTAGAACAGAGCATCAGTTTGCTCCAGACAATATCTGTCGATACAGAGACATCGTTGATCAGAAACAGCTTCTGTGATCTGAAGCCTCAGTTGATCCTGAAACTCAGTGATACGCGAAGCTTCAGTTGATCCTGAAACTCGTCGAAACGGAAGTATCTGTAGTCCTGAGAGCATCAGTTAATCTGAGGAATCTGTTGATCCGGAAACATCGGTGGAAGCAGAGCATCAGTGGAAGATGATACTTCGGTAGATCCCGAAGATTCAGTAGTGTCCCCTGTTGAGTCAGAAGAATCAATTGTGGACCCAGTTGATTCTGTTTGTGGCTTCGAGTAACATCAGACTCTGCTGTTGATTCCGTATCTCCGCTCTTCAGTTACCATGCCTAGAGAAGTCATCTCCAGAACCTTCACTTGTCGTTATACCATCATCGGTTGTATCTGTTGGTGGAGTGCTATCGCTCATCATCAATTCATCAGTCATTAATGAGACATGTTGTATCTTCGTCAGCTCAATTCCATCAGAAATCTTCAAATCTTCACTCATCTTAATGTAACCAACTTAAAAGATCTTCATCGTCTTCTCTTCACAGTCTTCTCTCATCCTGCACCCTCAGAAATTGGTTTGTCAGTTACTATCCAAAGGCAAAACGGGTCTTCTGTAACAGGCTTGAGTATTACATTTCCTTGTAATGCTTCATCTTGTCATGCATTGGAAGCTTAGTTACATTAGCCAGCACAAAATTTCACGTGTGTTTCTCCCCTCCCATAGGTTTTCTCACGATTCCCATGGACCAGTAAACACATTGTCCGGACATTCCTTTTCTTCTCCCTTCACATTCTTGAGATCCTTAGGTTTGATGGCAGCATTCACACTTTAAGATCGTCAGTGAACCTTTGTAACAGTTTTACCATCAAATTCACCACACAAAACAATACGGGTGTGACACCTTTTACCGATGCGAAGGAACATTTGCTCCACTCAAGATGTAAACCATGGTAACTGCACTTCTTCGACTCACAGGGTGCTGGTAGTTAAAGGAACTTCTGGGAGCCACAAAACTCTTCGGGATATTATTTTTCCAGATTTAGGAGCCACAAATGGCTGTAGTGGTTTCCGTCGTTTGGCCAACAGAGCGTCACACGTTAAATAAAATGAACATTTTAAACCCCCAATATAAATAGCCTTAACAATCTACTTACCCCACTCCATGAGAGATAAAATGCAATCGACACCTTTCACAAGGAGCCAACATACATCTGCTTCCGTCTCTGGTTTTTCCTCAACACAGTCCTCATCACTCAATACCTTCTTGCGACCGTTTTCTTCAATGTAGCATGTCACCTTGCGGTGTCTTCTTACCTTCACCAACAATAATTTGCTCACACTATTATGGGAAGACATTTAACTCTATTAGCTTATTAGAATGCGAAAAATCTCAAAACTACTCACGGCAGTCATCGGACCCAAAATGATATTTGGGACAATTTTTTCACATCAAACGATACATTCCCTGCTGATCGGCTGGTATTATTACCAAACTTCCTTGTAAGCAAACAGAATCAATCCTCCAGCAGTCGCTCTCACAGAAGGAGAGATACCACACAGGAATACATTACGAGTTTGCACACCAATTCGGCTCCCGCATCCTTTCCGAGCAATTTCCCCATTCCGTCGTATCCCCAAAGGGGACACAAGCTCAGTACCAACACTGCCCTGAGTTTCAGGCAAGTTGTTGCTTTCTGGTCACATAAACTGGGAATCAAACTCCTCCAAATTGAGACAATCTGTTACAGTAATGTAACAGTGGCGACTTGTTTACCTACCTCCACAAGATGCGGTGATGTCCATATTTCCCATATGGGTCCAGGTATATACATCGGTGTACTCGAACTCGACTGACTGTGGGTATACTATATTCGTAAGTCATGTCTAACATTTCTGTCTGTACGCAAACATCACGATATAAATGGGCTCTGTTATCGGGAACCTACGACATGGATGAAGATGATCGGGGGCCAGCAAAACCAGTAGGTTTACGATTGATAATTCCCACCAAGAGAGCCAGCAAGAACACTCGGTCGCGGGAAGTCAATACGCCAGTTGCACATTGAGATAATAGTGACTAGGCAAGGTTTCTACATGCCAAATAATGTTGAAGGAATTCGTTTCTTCATATGCGTATATTTGTGGGCACACTTGGCGATCAAAAAAGAATATCATTTGTAACCACTTGCCAGATTGCTTTTGGTGAAACGATCTCTCAGAGTTCGACAGCTTGTTGCCATACCGCACATTTACGGCAACTGTCTTCCTTGGCAGTCGGAACCCACATCATTATCACATACCCGACCGGTTGACCACCTGACCCATCCACGCACTACATTCAATTCCTTTATCATTAACAACGGGTTCATCGATCACCTTTTGTTTTGTGGCGATAATAGAATCGTTCTCCCTTAGGCATACAATTTCAATTCACAGGATTACTGGGCACTTGTGTAAGGTAGCCCATTCATAAAAGATCCATCAAAGATTATGGTCGAAAACGAGAACATTGTTGGGCTCCGAAAATCGCCCTCTTCCTTCGGGACAATCTTGGGTAATTGCAAGGAAAAAGTATTGCGATTTCCACCCGTAGCACATAGGGTGAATCCATCAGGACTAATTATCATTGGAGAAAACGATCATAAATCAACGGTTAGATAGAAATCGATACTCCTATCTGGAAACTCACCCTGTCCTTAGACATTCCCTCGTTGATTAGGATAACACCGCCTCCACAATGATCGTAGAGCACTCTATGAGGCGAAGAACTCCATTCTGTCCCACATCTTAGTGGTCACACCTTCTCCTCCGGAATAATGTGAAAGCTAGCGGGGTAATACATATTGGCACCAATTTTGGTCGTTTTAGACGATCACCAAAACTTGAGATGTGAAAATTTAAAATGAGAAAGATTATAAATTGGGAGTGCTACCATTCTATTTTTACGTCTCTGATTTAAACTTTACAAATCTGGCTTGTGACGTCTGAGTACTATGATTCAATGAAATACTATCAAGGGCGGTAATCTGAAAAGGAGATAAAGAAGATAATTTTTAGAACGATACAATTACAAAATATCTCAAATAAGGAGCAAACGCTAAAAAGTCAAATTTAGGGATCGATTCGATCCCTGCGTTAAATGAGCTAGCTTTACCATTTAATAAAATTGTAAGGGCCGATGTTGAATGCTGAACCACACCTAAACGCCAAGTTTTTTGGCCGAATTTATTTGACATTTTTTTCATTCAGACTTTACTCAATTGACCGAGAAGATTACCACAATCCAACAACGTGTTAAAGTTATCCAGACTTATTATGAAAATCGGGGCATACGTGGCACCTTCGTGACTTTTTTTGGTCAAATATGATCGTCCAAATGTGCGTCACAAATCGCAAAAAAAATCGGTGGAAGAAAAATTTCCGAGCAACGACCGGGTCTGTAGAAGGATGTGAGAACACCAGTCATTGTAAAAGCTCGGTCTTGCTGAAAATATTGCTGCTGTTGCATGGGGCTCAGAAGAGCCGTCCACGCTCAAACTCGTCGTCCGCTTGCCCAACAATTGCACGTCTACGCCTTGTCGCTATGATGTACATTTCGCGCTCCCCTTGCCCTTCCTTCTCCTCTCCACTGTCTTCTTTTTCTTGCCCCGTCCGTGTCTAACATCCACATCCTGTACGATCCTTGCCCCACACGCTTTTACGTCCTTTCTTCCTCCGTCAGATCTTTTATGCTCTAAGACACTAAGTCTGTCTCTGCTCATCTCTATCTATCGTCTGATTATCGTCGCATCAATGTTCGCATGTAGAATGCAAACGGGTGATCAATTTCCTCGATTAGCAACCTGCCCTGTCCCTACGTCCCCCCGCCTCCCATTTCCTTTCGAAGATCATTAGATGAGGCACATTTTCAGCGCTCAGTGGATTCGTCAATTAAACAGAATTGCTGCATTTGGACACGAAATGAGAATCCAAGAGTGATTGTCAAAAAAACATGCACCCACAAAGAGTGACTTGTTTGGTGCGGTTTATGGGCTGGCGGCATAATCGGCCGTACTTTTTTCCAAATAGGCGCGTCAGGCAGTTACTGTAAATGGTGCTTCGCTATTCGTGAGAATGATAACGAACTTTTTTAGGCCGAAATTGGAAGGATATGGATGTGGATCGATATGTGGGTTTCAGCAGGCACGGTGCCACTTGCACAACGAGCTAAACGAAACAATGGTTCTTTTGGCCAAACAAATTCAATGTCCGTGTTATCTCACGTAATGGCCGATGTCAATTGGGCCCAAGATCATGTGATTTGCTACACCGTTTGGACTTTTTTCTTTGGGGTTATTTGAAAGAAAATGGTTTGTGACGTCGATAAGCCAGCAACAATTCAAAGAGCTAAAGGCAATGAGATAATTCGGCACATATAACGGCAATAGAATCGAGTTTCTATGCCTCAGGGCGTTCATCGAAAATTTGGACCATCGGATATGAAGGTGTGCCACCGAGGTTCGCGGCGCCCATTTGGGCCGATACTTTTGTTCCATACATAACTGAGTGGCAATACCAATCATAATAAAATAAAATTTACAATAATTCATCCTAAATAGTTTTGTGTTTTATTCAAAATCAAACATCGGCCTTCAAATTAACCACCAAATGCATCTATATCGAAAAGCGAAAGAAAATGAACTAGAAATATAAGAAAAAATCTAATACGCCTATTATCATTAGCATAAAGGTGAGCTCCTCCCGTATCAGGCATTAGCTCAATAAGGAAGGCGTCATTAAGTAGCTGAATCATCGCATTCACACGATTTAATTCCTTCCTGCCGTTATCTATCACCGCTTACACTCAATGAAACAAACAAAAGATCATTCAATTAGCACGAACAAACTGACATTTATCGAGGTTAAATGTTAGCAAACTAAAAACAATAGAATCCTTTAAAAATATAATTAACACTTTTACATTTTATTATTATATATATATATAAAAAAAACAATTGAATGCTTTTATCTTGTCACTGCAATTTCATATATTCAAATAAAGGGTGATTTGTTATAGCTTTGATAACTTTTTTTTTAAAAAAAACGCATAAAATTTTGCAAATCTCATCGGTTCGTTTATTTGAAGAACGTTTAGATTATGTCCATGACATTTACTTTTTGAAGATAATTTCATTTTTAAATTGTTATGACGCGGCTTGCACCCGTCTTTAGGTGGTCCATTTCGGCAAAGTCCAATTTTGGCAAACTTTTTCGAGCATTTACGGCCGGAATAGCCCGAATTTCTTCGAAATGTTGTCTTCAAAGCTGGAATAGTTGCTGGCTTATTTCTGTAGATTTAGACTTGACTTAAGCCCACAAAAAATAGTCTCAGGCGTCAAATCGATTGATCTTGGTGCGCCAACTTACCGGTCCATTTTCTTTGAGATGAATTTTGGCGGTTCTCCGAAGTTTTCCCTCAAAATGGCCATGTAGAATACGCGAGCTGTGTGGCATATGTAGCGCCATCTTGTTTGAAACACACATGTTCAACCAAGTTCAGTTCTTCCATTTTTGGCAACAAAAAGTTGTCTTGTTACGCCATCGAACGATAGCGATCGCAATTCACCGTAACGTTGCGTCCAACAGCATCTTTGAAAAACATACGGTCTCCAATGATTCCACCAGCGTTACAAAATCACAACCAAACAGTTGCATTTTTCGCGGATGGCATGGGCAGTTCTTGAACGGCTTACTGGTTGCTCTATCACTCCAAATGCAAGGCAATTTTGCTTATTTACGATAGCCATTCAAACAGATGAGCCTCATTTGCTGAAACAAATTGTCGATAAAAAATGCGGATTTTCTGCCAACTTTTCTAGGGCCCATTCACTGAAAATTCGACGTTGTGGCAGATCGCTTCGGGCTTCAGCTTCTTGCACGAGCTGTATTTTATACGGTTTCTTACACCAAGATCTTTGCGTATAAAATCTTCCATGTGGTCGAATAACACAAACCCAATTGCTGCGAACGGCGACGAATCGACAATTTCACGGTGTTCAGCAACACTCTCAGAAACAGACGCACAATATTCTCTTCTGTACGCCACTGTACGGCATTCGTGTGGCTTGGTTTAATGTCCAATAAAGTAAACTGAGTGCCGAAACTTTGCGTCACATTCGCATTAATTGTTTGCTCACTTGGTCGATTATGTTAGACCATTAAAGTCGGACGTTAAAGTGCGAAACACATTTCGAACCGAACGCTGATTTTTGGTAATAAAAATTCAATTGATTTGCAAGCGTTGGCTCGTTTAGTATAAGTCTATTCATGAGAAAATGTCAAAGCATACTGGAGCATCTTTCTCTTTGACACCCATTGTCTGGAAATCCACGTGATCTGTCAAATACTAATTGCATGAAAATCCTAACCTCAAAGAATCACCCCTTTACAACTTTCAATTGTTGATGATATGTCAACAAAACAGAATCGCAAAAATTAGAGCGTCTCCACAAAAATTCTGCCTACAAAGATGACCCACTTTGAGAAAATCCATTACCCAAATTATAGTTTGACGAGCCATAGGAGCATCAGTTGGAAGCATCTTTCCGCTATAATGGAGTTGAGAGCTGTTCACTCGACTGAATATCTATTTTTGTTAGCCAAATTTTCGTGCTTACTTCGTTAGCCAAAGACGAAGAAATTTGCGTATTACTTTACGAATGTTCCTTTTTTGGAATTAGTGTTTTCTTTTTTGGACCCCTTTTTCAGAAATGTCATACGCATGAATTATTAACACAATTTCATATGCCGGGAAATTCCACAAAAAAAAAAATAGATTACAAAATACTAAAAAAGATAGTTCATACTTTTGTGGTTATGCCAATTGATTTACACAAGTATGAACTTTCGTGGTTACAGCTGAAGCACATTAATGTGAAACAAATAAAGCATGTTGCGACATATTATATTACTTCAAGTTGTATAAATCGATATACTGTAATAACGGAGATATAGCAACAATAAAGAAGTATTCAAGCCATTCCCTATGTTCTCTACTTACAAATTCGCAGAACACCAAATTATTATATTGCATTTTTTTCTAATTAAATTTCTAATACATTTCCATGTTTTCCAATTAATTTCCTTCTTCTTATAGTTATGGTTCTAAAAATAAAGTTTGAGACAAAATTTTGCAGTTTCGAATTTCGTAATCCAGCCAGCAGGGGGGGAATATATGTATTCGTTTCAAAAGTTTGTTTTGCGTTTAAGAGACGGATATGGGACTGGGTTTAAGCAACTTCATAATTTATTTTAGTTATTTAGTGATATTTAGTGTTACTAATTTTGCCTCTCCACTGGTACGCTTATAATCTCTTATGAATATATAAACATGTTATGACAAAAAAGTTTCAACCAAAATAATACTTGGCCCAGTTTCATATTTTACTTCAAAAAAATTGCATAAACTCATCCTTGGAAAATAAGATCAGTTTCACAGCAAGTTTACTAAAATTTATAAATCCCAATGAATATATTTTTCATTATTTCTTTATAGTTTTACATTCTGTCGTTTTTTTTTTTTCAGCAATATATCGCAACTCAATTAGAACGACAGGGAAATGAAAATGAAAGTTCTAAGGCGCTCCTAACAGGTGCTTTATAAGTTTTTTTTGGCAAAAAACAAAGTTTTGATGTTCTTAGCATGGGTGCTTTTTAATCATCTTAGGTTGGAACATTAAGTAAATATGGATTAGGTATAACAGTTGGTTCAAGAAGTCAAAGATACTCAGTTTAAAATTTCGTAAATTGTAAAGGGCACTTGAAAGTAACGAAAAGAATTTCTTTCAATATACATACTTCAATCATGTATGTCCTAGTGCAAAATATATTTTAGAGAAGCGTCAAAATAATTTTGCCATTGTCTTTGTATAGACCCATCGACTTATTACTCGTTTTTCTGTTTTCTTACAATCTTTACCCTTCTTGGCTTTACATCTCTTTGGTTTGGACTCTTTAGTGACAATTGCTTCCAATGTATTGGGAGTACTCTTGTCCATATCTTCCTCATCTGTACTGGCCCAAATGTCTGTAGTCGTGAATTCGCCTGTCGACAAAGACGTGTCTCCTGAACTTTCCGTTGTTGAATCAAAGACACCTGATGAAGTGGACAGACCGTCCGAAGTTGTACTTGAACCGGAAGCATCTGTTGTTTCATCTGTAGCTCCTGATTCAAGCGTAGTTTCGCCTGACACTCCTTCCGTAGTAACATCACTAACATCTGTAGAGCTGCCTTCTGATGTACTAACCGATACTCCTGACTCTGTAGTGATATCCGTACCCTCAGTTGCACCGCTAACAGTGGATTCTGATGGTCCTGCTGATTCGGTTGACCCAGATAACTCTGTTGATTCATCTGTGGAACCGGATTCTGTAGTAAGGCCAGTAGCGGGAGATTCCGTTGAACCTGAGACATCGGTTGAAACTGAGCTATCCGTGGAATCGGTAGAATCGGAACCATCTGTGGTCATGTCCGTTGAGTCTGAAGATTCGGTTGCGCCAGAAGCGTCAGTTGGACCAGAAGCATCGGTTGAACCTGAAGCGTCTGTAGAACCGGAGGATTCTGTTGCTCCAGAAGCATCAGATGAAGCTTCGGTAGAGCCAGATGAATCAGTTGATGGGGACTCAGTCTTGCTCCAGAAGCATCAGATGAAGCTTCGGTAGATCCACGATGAATCAGTTGGATAGGGGACTCAGTTGAAGCGGAAGTTCTGTAGGAATTTGTGGAGCCGGAAGAAAAAAAAAAAAAAAAAGCATCAGTTGAACCGGCA
>PGFW01021034.1:25488-37260 GCA_003123925.1 Haematobia irritans
GTAAGAAAATCTGTCTGGCCGGCTTGCAGGAGGATAGTCACAATGAGCCTCATCAGAGTGTTGACTACAATCTGATGAGGCTCATTGTGACTATCCTCCTGCAAGCCGGCCAGACAGATTTTCTTACGTCTAAACACCAAATCTGTGATGTTGTGCGTCTGCTGATCCAGTATAATTTCCACAGCAATGGTCACTTCCACTTCAGCATCACGCAGGCCGGAACATTTCATGCCAATGGCGAATGTCTGCGGTTCCATAGGTATTTCGCCAATACGCGAAATATTCACTGTTGGCCGCGGCAACACTGAAGGATCCGAAGTGATTATGTTGAGACTATAGGCCAGAGGATTATGTGCTAGGCTCTGCCAGGTAAATGATATTTCATTAATGTTTGCCGGCACAGGAACAGCAAAATTTAAGGCATAATCATTGACTTGGCCCTCCCGTACATAGTATAATTCGGCAGAAACACCTGGAAGCAAAAAGTAGATTACATTATAGTCGCATTTATTTAAGGCTATAGGGGAGGGTTGAAGTGCTGCATCAGCTCAGTGAATGGTGACTGACATGCTGCTTGTTTTGTTTTAAAGGCTTTGCTTCTTTCCTATTCCTATCGTTTGAAAAGGGGATTTTATGTTTAAAACACAAAAAGCGAAAGACGAACCAAAAGACAATTCCATGGCAAGCGAAATTGAATTATGACACGAAACCGAACAGAAGCGCAATGCAGAAGGATGAAAGAAAAATCCTGAAATGTAATAAAATTTCAGATACCAAACATCAAATCGAATCAAAGCAAATTTGATTTTTTCATTTTGCTAAATTAATTGGATTTGAAAGAAACAATTTTAAAAATTTTCAGTGCGGAAAGAGAAGAATTCGGTTAACTAATGCTGAGTAGAAGAGATACAAAACATTTTCACTTTTATTTAGCTGATGATTTCGAGTTTAAACATTTTGAGAACACTGAAAAAGATATTGTCGTAAGTACAAAAATGTCTTGTCCATATAATACAATGCCACTTTTACGCATTTTTTAAATTTATAAATATATATAAATATAAATTTGTATATTCGGTGGCGGACATTTATCCATTGTAATTTTAATTAAAAGAAATTTTCCTTAAAGTTAAAACACAAACACCTTTTTGATTTATTAAATGGCTGTTGCATATTTGTAACCATTGTTTGAGTATGTGTGTAAAATAGGGTTTATAAATAATCTGTGGGAGCATCTGGTACATTAATTTAAGTGTATTTTTAATTTAACTCTTCAGAATTGTTTGTTTTTATAAAGTTTCCATTACATAATCATTTATTTTGCTATATCAAATTACACGCCGCTATATTAAAAAAGAAACAATTTTACAAAATTATATAAATTAACTTGAGGGAAATCAAAATAGTTCAAATTAAATTAAAATCAATTAAAATGGAAATGGAATGAATGTAATTAAAAAACCGAAATTACCTTGAATTGATTTTAATAACAATTAATTTTCATTTATTCCATTAAATTAAATTAATTTTTACTAAACTAAATTTAAGTTAAATAAATTAAATTAATACAATATGTCGGTCTAGTTGTCTGATAAGTGCTTTCTTTTCTCTTTCTATAAGATTAATTTTTATTTGAATATTGCAAATCATAGCAAAAATAAGTCAAAACTTTATTTTATTCCTTACAGTCCAGCAATTTATGGCCTTCACAAATTCTATATTTGTAACGAAAGAAGAAGAACAAAAGTATCAAAACATAATTAAAAGTAATTAATTTTCTCTTTTGAAAGGCTATTATAAAAATCATATTCACATGGCTGTCATAATTCTGTTCATACAATAAAAGAACCCTATTGAGTGGCCATATTCCAAAAATAAAATTACAAAAAAAGTATATTTCGCACGTATCTCCTTATTACTTCTTAATCCCTTCAAAATCCCATTGATGACCGACATCCAATGCAAATGTGCCCACACCACAGAGACACTGCATAATAATCCCCAATATAGTATTTAATTCCACGCCTCAACATAACTCATTTACCTTTGGGCTAAAGTAAACGCAAAAACCCCCAACAAAAGCGAGAAACTTTTCCAATTTATAAAAGTAAACAATTGTAACAAAACAAAAATCAAGAGAAACAAAAACCGAAAAGAAAATAATAATCTAGGCACCATTGTTGGTCGTCATATTGGCAAAAATGGACAAGTGGTAGCTCCAGCTCCATTAGGTGGCACAACAAAATCTCAAGTAATAAATCTCGAAAAAACAAACATTTTTCCATCACTCAGGCATGGAAGACTACCAGCTCGAAACAATGTCCCCATTCGACAAGCAATAATCAAATTTATCGGCCCACTTGTCAAAACACTTCCTTCTCTTCTCAAGCAGACGATGAAAAGGATCAACACATATTCCACCATCATCCATCTAGTGACTAAAGCTCTTGCTAAAGTGCAAATCTCGCTCCACTCTGGGGAAATATTTTTAACGTAAACTCCCCTCTGGACTCGAAAATGAAAATGAGTTTTCACAGGCTACCAGCTGCCAGCCATTGTCGCCGCTTAACTGCAAGGCAACAATGATGATGGATGTTTAACGATTTGTTGAACTTTTATCCTTGCCATTGCCAGCATCCTGATAATCACAAGATGAGAATACAAAGGAATCCCAGAAAAGTTTCTTTGTTTCATTTTTTTCGGTTTGTTTACAGTTCCGATATTCATAATTGAATTGAAACAAAGTTTCCCATTGGCTTTTCGAATGTTTCTACTGCCAAGCGGAATTCTTTCGAAGTATGCCAATTCATAATATAATGACACTTCGAATGAAGGACAATTGTCCAAATGAAAATTGACAAAGTAAAGTCATTAAAAGACACCTCGAATGATTTGGGAAAGTTGAAATTTAAAATGATGTCGTTGATGATGACCATTTTGACTAACATCAAACGAATGGCCCTTTTATATTAGTTAAAAAAATACTAAGCTCGTAAAAATTTTTAGAAAGGTAGAAGAAAGATATATTTCGGAAGGCATTCTCTTTTTTATAGGGAATAGAAAGTGTAACACACAAATGAAAAAGTTCGAACTAGTTTCAAATTAGGTAGAGACACTAGTATCAATTTTATTGCAATATAAAAATAAATCATCTTAAATAAATTTAACATAATTTAACTCAATTAACAATAATAATTTATTCCAATGTAGTTGAGTTAGATTAATTAATGAAACTAAATATTTTATTTAATCAAATAAAAGCTAACAATCAAAATTTTGTTTTTTTCGCTTTTTTTTTTTTCTCTTAGTGGTCCAGTTGTTCTTGTGGGCTCCCTAGGATGGTTAAAAGTGTTTTCCTATGAATCTGGACATTCGAAAACGGCAAATGATGGTTGATGTGGGAAGTAATATTTTGAGCCAAATGAACAAAGCCATGATCTGATATTTGCGCATACGAGGGTTGGGTTGAAGTTGTTCAGTTCAGCGAAGTTGCATACTTGTGGTGGTAAATCAATTAAAGGCTCATTAAATATATGGAAAATATCCAGAGGCGATATATGTGGTCCACATGTGCTTAGTGTTTATTTCTTCGCCCAAATGGTCTTCACAACAATGTGTACACTCCACGTTTTCAACATAGGGGAAGTCCACAGAATTTCAATTACAAGGCAAACCTCCGTTTAACGTCGTTGTTGTTTAACGTTGTTTCGAATTTACGTACTCAAATTTTTTGTTTCCATCAAAGTTCGATTTACATCCCACATTGCGATTACGTTTCGTCCATTTTTTTGCACTTTATCAGAACGCCTTGCATAAGTAAATAAGATATGCAAACGATGATGGAATCGAAACTTTTTTTTCTTTAAATTTTACAAAATTATGAATTACCTTTATTTTTTGAAGTTTTATTTTATGTACATCGCTCATATATACATATATATGGACTTAGGGAGTGAGTATTGAGAATTTTTAATCGTGTTACGTCGTCGATTAACGCTGTCAAATTCCGAACCACACGAACGTAAATCGAGGGATTACTGTAATAAAGGCATGATCGACTTATAAAGAGTTAGCGGTTGTTTCTTCCCCAAGTCAGGCAGGGGTGGGTGAGTGTAACAAAATTATTCATATGCCGTATAAGTGGAAATATCATTCGGAACGGTGGAATCGGACCCAGACAATTCCCTATAAAAACTCAATTCAATTATGTGTATGATTAATGCTTAATATGGCATATAATTTTTTTTGTCATTTATAACTCAATTTGCTAAAAAATCAAGTCAAATAAAACTTTCATGGGAAAAGGAAAATTGTCTGAGCTATCACAAATATCTCAATGGCATACATTCATGTTCTCAAGAGTATTTCAATAACGGATGCGATTGCCATTACCCAGCAACAATTTTTTGGAAGTCATAAAAAAGTGTTCTTCTAGGAGAGACTAATTTTCGCTTTCAAGAAGATCCTTTTTAATTCTATATTTCTCAATCAAATTAAATTTTTCTGTGACACGATATATAATGTGAATTGGCAAAAAATATATTAAACTTTTAACGACCCATTTTCTCCCGCCGATGTAAATTTGCCGAATAAAATATTTGCTAAATTATTCAAAAAGTCGAAAGTGGAAGATTTTTTATAACCTTCCACCATTAGATGGGGGTATATTAAACTTTGTCAGTTTCCGTTTGAACATTGATATTGCTCTAAGACCCATAAAGTTATTATATAGTTCTGGGTCGTGGGAAATTCTGAGTCGATCGAGCATGTCGTCCGTCTGTTGGAAATCACGCTAACTTCCGAACTAAAAAGCTATCGACTTGAAGTGCACTTATAGTTAGGTTGTTATTGGAATTGTACGGGTCGTATGGTGTTGCAAATGTGGCCATATCGTCCACTTTTTTACGTATTAGACCCCCATTTAACGGACCCCAAAATTGTGACTTGCGGGACGGTCTAAAGAGAAGCAAATTTCCATCCATCCAGCTGACAATTTGGTACATGGTGTCAGCATCATGATCTCTAACTACGATGCAAAATATTGGTCCAATTCGCGTCCATAATTTAATATGCCCCCATAGTAAACGAGTCCCCCGATGTGGCTTGCGAGCGCCTCTAAGGATAAGGCAAATTTCACCGGATCCGGCTAAATTTGGTACAGGGTATGTAAATACAGGTCTCTGAGAACTATGGCATACAATTGGCCCCACATCGGTCATAATTATATATAGGCCCATAATAAACGATCCCCGATTTGGCTTGCGGAGCCTCTAAGAGAAGGCAAATTTCACTAATCGCGCTTGAAATTTGTAATGGTGTTGATATATGGCCTCAAAGTACCATAGCAAAAATCGTCCATAAATTATAAATATAGCCCCGCATAATAAACCGATAACCAGATTTGACCTCCGGAGCCTCTGGACAAGACCAAATTCATCTGATACAGTTGCCAATTTGGTATCGTGGTGTTATATAATATGGGTCCTCAAACACGGCCATGGCAAAAAATTGGTTCGAAATCCGTGTCCATAATTTATATTAATAGCCCCCATATAAACGCGAATCCCCACAGATTGACCTCCGTGAGCCCCTTGAAGCAGAAAAATTTATCTGATGTTCGTTGAATTTGGTACGTGATGTGTTAGTATATAGTATCCAACAAACCATGGCCAAAAGTGAGGAATCAGTCCATAATCATATATGATAGGCCCCCATATAGAACGATCCGCAAGATTTGGTTTAGAGCCTCTTGGAAGGCCCCCAAATTTTCATCCGAGTCAGTTGAAATTGTAACATTGTGCTAGTATATGACCGTTACGAAACCAATGCCTTACTAGGAAAAATCCATATCTGGAAAAAAAAAATAGTTTACGTATGGACTATTACTCACAATTTAGAAAATCGATGTTAAGAAGTTTTAATATACCACAACCCAAGTAATTCGATTGGCGGGATGACAGTCTGTTCGTAAGAAGTTTCTATCAATCCCATGGTGGAGGTACATAAAAGTTCGGACCTGGCCCGAACTTACGGCCGTATATTACTTGTTTTTTTTTTTAATAAAAAATTTTGGTCTTTGCCTATATTAAATAAGAGAATAAAATGAAATTTCTCTGAAATATCTGAAAATACCAAATGTACGAATGTTTAAAAATATGGGCTTTTCTCATGATGACGATACTGGCTACGTTGGACTATTTTTATTAATTATATATATATATTTTCTTATTCAAATTTTTAAATATTACATTGTTATTAGTCTTTTTTCTCATTTACTAATAGATAGTATTTTTTTTTTACGTTCTATCCTCTAAATTATTTTTCGCGACCTGTTATAAAGACAATTTTGTGTCAAAATTTCTAAAGAAAACGTGCGTGCCCACATTATGTATCCCCTCCTTCATATTTGCATGCAAACACAATTTTCACTATTTTATAGACAAACTTCGGTTCCTCGCGTTTGCTCCCTACTTATAAGGAAACGTTTTTTTGAGTTTTTAATGTCTCCTTATACTGTTTCTATATTTGTCCTCTAAAGCACCTTATAGAAACATTCTCTTATTCAAATATTATATCTTCCTCATCTAACGGCATTCTTGCCTTTCCACGGTATATAACCTCTTCTATATTCTGGTCAGACAAGACCGAAAAATGCACCTTGATTTATAATACGGAGTATACCTTATTTTGCGTTATATACCGAGTATTTGTTATAAAGGTATTTTAAGATATAAAAATTTCTATAAATATATGCGTGTAGAATTTTGTTGCGGTTGGAACACAGTGTGAATTTAGACTATGCTACCAATAGTACTGGGGCACTTCCAAATATACCGCAGTCCCTAATCATCTCTACTACATATATCTTCCAAAATCAGTTTTGATCTATTCCAGATAGATATTTTGTCTTAGTTATAACCCTCTCAATAGGTAAAGTGACGACGAGATAGAGATAATATCGGCCAGAATTGAGAACTATTAGATAGAGAAGCAAGATCGATTATATTTATGGGAGAACTCATTATCCGTAAATGTATAGTCACTTGCCATATTACGCCAAGATAAACAAGATCTATACCACGCCTGGACTGTTACACTAGTAATTAGCAGAAATTTCGCATGTAAAATTTAGCAAACGAAATATTTCAGCTGATAGTGAATTACTTTACCATAGAAACAGACACTTTTTTATTATGTAGAGATAGACATGGACTGGAATAGTAGAGTGAATTATATAGATAACGACTTCTATGGTGACCTATAAAGAATATAATAATAATATCCCGATTAATAAGAATATATGATACTATGTTTGGGAGGTGTTTCTTGTATACTTAAAATTGTCAAATCATCGATTATTGCTTTCTACTTGTCACACTTATCAATGACACAGTCTCGTCTATAAATATTAATCATATAAGAAGCTTTTTCTGACTCCAAGAGTCCGTAAAGGCTACATGTTATTTTTATATTTTCGAGATCTTGTGTTGAGAGGTTATGAAGTGATGTTCGGGACATGGCTAGCTTGTGAACAACGGACGCTAGGAAACAAAGGCTAAACTGACTGCATAAGCTTGTTTTAGAAGAACATTTAAGAGAATTCTTGTAATAAAAAATGTTGAATAGTGAATTTCCGATGGAACTAGAAAAACAGTTTACTTTGATATTATCAGCCGTAGCCAGGAGAGACAAAAAAACAACCTCGAATCTCTCTTTTCTAAGTCACTTATAAACTCTAATACGAATATAAGAATAAAATATTTATCTAGAAGAATTTTTATTTTAATGTCAAAAATTTAAATATATTCATGAATTTTAGACAGAAAGTTTTGTAGAGATAATATGTTGGTTCTCCGTCGTTAAAACGAAGAAAATCTTTTAGATAACAGTTTTTATTATATTACGACAGAATCATCGCATATTCTCCAATACATACTGCAATAAAGATTAGTTGTGTGTATATATGAGTTTATATATGTATTCTTTTTCTTCACGTATACTAAATCTATGTGACACATAGAACATCTATTAATAAAAAATTGTATAATTTATGCTCAAAATTATAAGTGCCTCTTGGTAATCGTTAAGCATAAAGTTGCTCTAGTCTATAGAGCATATATATATTGAATCTATTTTAATATATAAGAAATTCTTGTCGATACAAATACCATCCGTAAATAATAATATGTTGTCTTAGGCTCAGGAGTTGGCAAGTGTTATGCATATGGATCTGGCTTTTTGTGCTGACACATGACGTTTGACGCATGTGTAATAAGCTGTGAAAAACTTCTTTGTTGGGACACCGTTTTTGCCCGATACTTATATTTTAAATCAGAGGCCTATAATTGGCAATATAGCTGAGACACAAAATTCGTCGTCATTCGATAAAAAAATCATCTATATTAGTAAGTTCTGCCCTGTTATAATGTACTATCAAAGCCAACAATCTTTGCCGTTTCCTCTCTAATATAGAGGCGATACTATTACATCGTTTGGATTTATATAGAATAAATCCTCCTTTGAAAATATTTTATGTAGGTTCAAGTTAATAAAAAATGTAATTAATGTGGGTTTAAAGTTTAAGACAATTCTATAAAACTTTTTATATGAAATAATTTTGCCGATGAAAAACAATGTATTATTCCTTCTAATGGTCTACCTGACCTTATACCTTCCCGCTTTCGTTCCAAGATAGTCCTTATCACACTAATAAATAGACAATACCATTTTGGTTCTTTTTCAATTATCATCAGGTATATGTGTGATGTGTTATAAGTATGTTTTAAGGTTTAGTTATATTTTATAGGGCGAAAATTTTGTCAAAAATATTAATTTTTACTGAGGAAAATATTAATAACTCGTAAATACATGCTAATTTCATTAAGAATAGCTAATTAGGATCATTAAAGATAACTTTTATTAGATAACATGAGAAATAAGTAGAAGAATTATTTATGTATGAAGGTAGTGTTTATTATATTATATATTATAATAATATTATTATATAAAATATTCAATATATATACTCCTATAATAATAGTATTCAATTTGGTTCTCCCTAATATAAGATTTTTTTCAATTTTATTTCTAGTATATGTAGAATTCCTTATAAAAAATATAAGTTATATACCATTATAGTATATATATATATTAATATATATAATATACAAAATATTTATTTCAATTTTAAATATTCTGGTATGAAGAATAATTTATTTAAATTTTATATATCCAAATATGTAGGAAATATTTCTATTATATTATATCTATATATATATATATATATATATATATATATATATATAGTATATATATATATATATATATATATATATATATATATATATATATATATATATATATATATATATATAAAAAATTTATATATATTATATAATCTATATATATATAGTATATATCATTAACGGTTCAGATTTAGATATAGCTCCCATATATATCGTTCGCCCGATTTTCACTCATATGACCACAGTGGCCAATCTTTTACTCCGATTTACGTGAAATTTTGCACAGGAAGTAGAATTAACATTTAAACTGTCTGTACCAAATTTGGTTGAAATTGGTTCAGATTTACATATAAAGGGTGATTTGTTAAGAGCTTGATAACTTTTATAAAAAAAAAAACGCATAAAATTTGCAAAATCTCATCGTTCTTATTTGAAACGTTAGATTGGTCCATGACATTTACTTTTTGAAGATAATTTCATTTAAATGTTGACCGCGGCTGCGTCTTAGGTGGTCCATTCGGAAAGTCCAATTTTGGGCAACTTTTTCGAGCATTTCGGCCGGAATAGCCCGAATTTCTTCGGAAATGTTGTCTTCAAAAGCTGGAATAGTTGCTGGCTTATTTCTGTAGACTTTAGACTTGACGTAGCCCCACAAAAAATAGTCTAAAGGCGTCAAATCGCATGATCTTGGTGGCCAACTTACCGGTCCATTTCTTGAGATGAATTGTTCTCCGAAGTTTTCCCTCAAATGGCCATAGAATCGCGAGCTGTGTGGCATGTAGCGCCATCTTGTTGAAACCACATGTCAACCAAGTTCAGTTCTTCCATTTTTGGCAACAAAAAGTTTGTTTAGCATCGAACGATAGCGATCGCCATTCACCGTAACGTTGCGTCCAACAGCATCTTTGAAAAAATACGGTCCAATGATTCCACCAGCGTACAAACCACACCAAACAGTGCATTTTTCGGGATGCATGGCAGTTCTTGAACGGCTTCTGGTTGCTCTTCACTCCAAATGCGGCAAATTTTGCTTATTTACGTAGCCATTCAACCAGAAATGAGCCTCATCGCTGAACAAAATTTGTCGATAAAAAAAGCGGATTTTCTGCCAACTTTTCTAGGGCCCATTCACTGAAAATTCGACGTTGTGGCAGATCGTAAGTCTATTCATGATGAAATGTCAAAGCATACTGAGCATCTTTCTCTTTGACACCATGTCTGAAATCCCACGCGATCTGTCAAATACTAATGCATGAAAATCCTAACCTCAAAAGAATCACCCTTTAGCTCCCATATATAGCTGTCGCCCGATTTACACTCATATGACCACAGAGGCCAATTTTTTACTCCGATTTAGTTTAAATTTTGCACAGGGAGTAGAATTAACATTGTAGCTATGCGTTAACTTCTACATAAATAAACTTCTACAAATTGGTGCAGGGTATATAAAGTCGGCCCGCCCGACTTTAGACTTTCCTTACTTGTTTGAATTGTGAAGTGGAAAATGATCAACAAATTACAAAAGAGCTATGTTGTGTGGAGACGATCATTGATATTCTTCAGTAATTTTACTGAATAATTGATTTCAGATACATTCGACAGTGTAGAAAACTGTGCCAAATTTTTGTTGTCATATTCGACTCAGAAGGTGCTTAAAATCATCTTCAAACATATATGTTAGGAATATTTCGACACTTATTATGATGTCGCTCTTTGAATTTAAACTTAAAACAATTTGTCGACTAAACTATCTGAATAACTTAACCAACAGAGGAAAAATTAAAAGTATTGAAATATAAAAAATATAAAATATATGTCAATGGTAAACCCGGTTCAGTTGAAAAAAGGTTTGCATATATTCCTCTTTTCAATGGTAGCCATTTAAAATTATATAACGATACCCTAACCAAATCATCTTCTGGGTAATTTATTTTAAAAATTAGTAAATACTTATTATTATATATACTTATTATTAGATGGAAAAGTTAAATACTTTTACATGGGTATGCCCTATGAGGAAAATACTTCTTTGCAAAATTACCTGCAGCGAAATTGTATGGACGAAAAAACGGACTTGAACCCATATCACGAATGCGAGATGGGTTGGTAGGAGGGTGTTTGCTAACCGATAAAAATTCATTTGTTGTAATTTATTATTTCCAAGCAGAAGTTACTGTTGGGGGTAATGCCATAATAGCCTTAACTGTTTACCAAGTTTTTGGTGGGCTGGAGTGTCTAACATTTTATACTCAGACTATTCAGTCAATTCTGGTAGCACAGGTGGTGACATTCTCTCTATCCGATTTTGTGTTCTGCTCAATGACTAGAGACCTCATTTTTTCTATCCAAGTCTGAACAGCGTATGACAGAATGTGTGAAACCACTTAGAGAATAAATACCGTGAAGAAAAATGTAAGAAGATCCGCTCAACCGATCGACTAATTATTAATTTAATATATTTCAATATATAATATAATTTAGCTTATAGTTTCATTAAATTCTGATTTCATTAGTCCCATTAATTTAT
>PGFW01021035.1:24749-39299 GCA_003123925.1 Haematobia irritans
TCCCAGATAAATATTAATATACTATAATGGTTATCCAAGAAAACAAATCACTATATTTGACATTTCCTTAATCGGACCATTAATAAACAACACAACATATACAAATCCACTATTAACACTTCCCATTTTATCCTTTACAAATGGCGATTGTATGTCTTTTATTATTCCCTTGTATATCATATATTTTTCCAACATTGTCACACATACAATTTGGTATTCTTTACTCTCTTAGTCACACTGCAATCCATTGATTTTATCACTGTCCATTCTCGCTATAACTAAGCACTCATCTGTCATTTTTATGATGCCTGGATATCATTTATGATGTTGGTTTTCCCCATAGCGAACATCCAACAAATGGCAATCGCATCAGTTTAATGTATACAGCTAGGAAAAGCAAAATATAGGCAGACGCTTTATGTGTAACGTGGATTGTATGGAATTGATTTCTTTTTGTTTTGTCAATAAAGTAATTTTAATTGATATTGTCAATCTTGTAATCCATATAAATTAGATTATAGAATTATGAACTTTACAAAGTTTAGATAGAAATGCAATTGATTTTATGTCATGAACAAAAAGTTATATGGAATTTAAAACAAGTATATACCGGGTCTTAAATTCGACCCGGGACCTCCACCACCATGAATCAAAGGCAATAGAAATAAAATTTTGACCAAACTTTCTACAGAAATAAAATTTGAAGAAAATAATAAAATCTTGACATAATTTTCTATAGAAATAAAATTTTGATTACATTTTTTCTATAGACATCCAGAATTTTTTAAAATTTTCTATGAAATAAAATTTTTGACAAAAATTTTCTATAAAAATAAAATTTTCAAAAAATTTCAAAAGAAATAAAATTTTGACAAAACTTTCTATAGATAAATTTGAAAATTTTATGAATAAAATTTTACTTAAAATTAATTGTACATCATAGAAATACAATTTTTACAAAATATCTATAAGAAATACAATTTTTGACAAAATTTTCCATAGAGGATAAAATCTTGAAAAAAAAAAATTCTTATAGAAATAACATTTTGAACAACATTTCCTATAAAGCAAAAAAAAATGTTGACAAAATATTTTTTATAGAAATAATAATTTTGCAAAATTGTCTATAGAAAAATAAAATTAAATTTTATAGAAATAAAATTTTGACAAAATTTTCTATCGAAATAAAACTTTCTATAGAAATAAAAAATATAAGAAATAAAATGGTTTGCAATATTTTCTATAAATACATGAAATTTCTGACAAAAATTTTCTATATAAAATGTTAACAAATTTTCTATAGAAATAAAATCTCTTCCCAAAATTTTCTATAGAAATAAAATTTCTGACAAAAAATTTCTATGAAGTAAAATTTTGACAAAATTTTCTTAATAGAAATAAAATTTTACAGAAATTTTCTATAGAAAAAAATATCGATAAAATTTCTCGCATAGAAATAAAAATGTTGACAAAATTTTCTACAGAAAAAAATTGGCAAAATTTTCTATAGAAATTAAATTTTGACTATTTTTATAGAAATAAAATTTTCAAAAAATTTTTCTATAGAAAAAAAATTTTTGATAAAATTTTCGTATAGAAATAAAAATTCTGACAAAAGATTTCGATAGAAATAAAGATTCTCACAAAATTTTCTATTAGAAATAAAATTTTTTGCAGATATTTCTTTAAGAAATAAAATGTTAATAAAAATATTCTTAATATGAACATAAAATTTTGATAAATTTCTCTCTAGAAATAACAATTTTCACAAAATTTTCTTATATAGAAATAAGAAATTTTCACAAAATTTTCTATTTGAAATCAAATTTTGATAAGAATTTTTCTATAGAACATAAAACTTCGGACAAAATTTTCTATGAATAACAAAAGATTTTAAAAATTTTGACAAAAATTTCTATAGAAACAAAATTTTGACAAGAATTTCTAATGGAAGTAAAATGTTTGAACAAAATTTTTCTCTAAAGTAAAATTTTGACAAATTATTCTATAGAAATGAAATTTGTACAAAATTTTCGTCTATAGAAATAAAATTTTTGCAATTTTCTTAGAATAAAATTTGCAAAATTTCTATAGAAATAAAATTTTGACAAAATTTTCTATAGAAATAAAATTTTTGACAAAATTTTCTATAGAATTTCTAATACAACTTTTGACAATATTTTCTACAGAAATATAAATTTGGTAAAATTTTTCATAGAAATAAAATGTTGACAAAATTTTTCTATAGAACTTAAATTATGACAAAATTTTCTATAGAAATAAAATTTTGACGAAAATTTTCTATAGAACTTAAATTATGACAAAATTTTTATTAGAACTTAAATTTTTGAATAATATTTTTTGATATGAGAAATGGAAATTTGACTAGATTTTCTATAGAAATAAATTTCGAACAAAAATTTTTGTATAGAAATAAAATTGTGACAAAATTTTCTATAGAAATAAAATTTTGACAGAAAATTTTCTAATAGAAATAAAATTTTTCACAACATTTTCCTATAAGAAATTAAATTTTGAAAAAATTTCTATATTAGGAAATAAAATTTTGATAAAATGTTCTATAAAAATTTAAATTCTGACAAAATTTTCTATAAAAAAATTCTAAAATAAAATTCTTAATCTATAGAAATAAAATTTTGGACAAAATGGTTCTATTAAAATAAACAATTTCAATAGAAACTAAACCAAATTCTATAGCGAAATAAAATTTTCTTGCAATATTTTTCTATAAAAATGAAATTTTTGACAATTTTTTCTATTAGAAATTAAAAATGTTGACAAAATTTCTATAGACATTAAAATTTTGACAAAATTTTGTATAGCAAATAAATTTTGACAAACATGTTTTATAGAAATAAAATTTTTTTGCTGCCAAGCTAGAGGGTGCTGATGAGGAATGTGGTAATCTGAAATGTGGCGCTCCATCCAACCGTCCTTGCAGTCTATAGGGATTTGCCCAAATAAATTTGACAAACATTCTTTTCCTCTGTTGGTTAAGCTACTCTTGTAGTTTAGTCAACACAATGGGTTTAAAGCTGAGATCAAAACAACAAATATGAAATAAAATTTTGATAAAATATTCTATAGAAATGAAAATTTGACAAAATTTTCTATTAATAAAATGAAATAAAATTTTGAGAAAAGTTTTTATAGAAATCATTTTTTTTGTTTGTTAGTTTTTTGGTAAAATTTTCTCCGAATTTTTGTGGATTATTCTTCGCTCGAGTGACACTTAGTGATAAGAAGGAAGTTTACAATTGTAGTATCATAATGGACTAAATAGTCTACTTAGATTGCCTAGTCTACAAATTGTTCTAAGTCAAATTAACTTTTCACAAAATATACACTCAAGAAAAGTGAACATCTAAAGCCAATTGAACTTTTTTTGTTCTAAAGTTTTCCATAGTGGTGGTTTCACTAATTTGCTTCAACTAAAATAGAGTTAAATTTACTTTACTGCTCTGAGTGTAGAATTATTTTTCTTTAAAAAAGTGTAGGGAATTAAAATTTTTTTTTTTATAGGAATTCAATTATTTCCTTAGTATTTAACTAAAATTAGAAGATTTTTTCTGTGTGTATAATTAAACAACGAAAAAACTTTCCAGTACTGGGCTTTTCGTTTAGTTTTCAATGCATGTTCAGCTTCACTGATTTCTAATGTAATTGTTCATTCAACTTACAAAACAAAAACAAATATAAATTTAATACACCACCCTGCCTTGCAAACCAAAATTCTCATGGAACATCCAACTCATCTCAACATGATACTGTTGAACATACGCATATTCCATAAAGAATTGATCATGGTCACTACATTGATAATATTAAATGAATGAATGATATTAAATGAATAAAGAAAAACACATAATATATAGAGCAGAATATAATATGCTACTCTGAATATTGTTACTGATTAGATTCGCACACTGAGAAAAATGGATTCTTTGAAGGAGATAACAATTTCGAACAATTATTACATTATTAATAATAAAAAATCTCTATGATTATGTGTCAAATTGATAGACATAAAATCCTTTCGACATACAATTGTTAGATTGGAACGCACGTACCAGAACTTCCACATTCCTCCATCAGCATCCTTTATTTGCGGCGCGAAAAAAGGATCGCCGAAATTTTCTATAAAAATGTCTACAGACATTGACACATTTAATTTATTTTTTATTAAACAAATCAGTTTCAACATCATCCTCATCAGTAACAAATCAGTTTTGCCTATAAACTTTGAACATTTTATAACATATACCCCTTTCATGAAGCTCCATTAGTGCTACCGTTAGCTAAACGAAATTTTAAAACTCGTACTTGGACTATATCTCTATTCTGCCCTATCACTATTTTCACATCACTCAGTAGGAAATTAACCGCCTGAACATCTAATTTTCAGTAAAAGCTTAACCGGACAGCAAGCATATTTTGCAAATTTATTTCCCTGTTAACTGGGAAGTTAAATCCTAACGGAGCTACATGGAAAAATGGGCGTTATAGAGCAAAAAAAGCTTTAGGGCATTTACTTACTCCTCTTCTTTAAAATATCGAACATTTTTTCAGTTCCACTGCATGTTTTCCCTATCATTATTGCTTTAATCCTATTAACATTATTATTTAAATAATTAGTCTAAACTTTTTTGTTTTTGTTGAAAGATATGCAAACCAACTTATGGCATATACATATGGTGCGTCCTCTAGGGCCAGTTGTTTATCTACCACTCAAGGTCAATTAATACGAGAACCTTTATATTCGCTTTTAGTTAAAATTGTTTGTTGAGTAATGTGAAGGTTCATTTCCAGGTTAGAACCAATGTTTTGGCTTTTATTATGCGTGTATTATGCAGTCATTCCATAGAAAAAAAGCAAAACAAACAAAAAAAATTATCTATAGCTTTAACAATAATAGCTTGAACTGGTAGCAAAGGAACCTACATTCGGACGAATATTGAATCATTTCATCGGATAGGCTAATAGATTATATATGTCATTAGTAACTTTTATATGAACTAGTGGTACTGTAAATGTTACAGTGCGCTCGCAAAATCGTAAAAACCGACCTAACGTATGGCCGGAACGCTTTTATTCCCTAACACTCCACTACTCGTCTGTACACTTGCTGA
This sequence comes from Haematobia irritans, assembly GCA_003123925.1. Lineage (NCBI taxonomy): Eukaryota > Metazoa > Arthropoda > Insecta > Diptera > Muscidae > Haematobia > Haematobia irritans. The sequence continues at coordinate 29,900 of PGFW01021035.1, forward strand.
TACCCAAGGACTTAAAAGCTTCTATAACAAAAAAACAGCATTTTTTTTATTCGTAGAATTCATACCAGAAATGCTTATGAAAATTTTTTGGTAATGAGTGATAGAATTCTTGATAGTTTTCAATGATTCCTTCCAACTAAGAGTTTGTTTACAATTTTCTATCATAGACCAAAAAAAAAAAGTTTACTATAGGATTATAATTAAAAATATTTCGGAAGAAAATTTTTTATAGAAATTAATTAAATTTAATGTTCTTTTTAGAAAATTTCTCTATACAGAAAAAAAAAATTGATTTTTGATAAGATATACTTTCTGATAGAATATAATAAATTTTGACTAATATCTTTATATCTATAGCAATTTATAAATTTTTGTAAAAAAATAACATATAGAACAAAAATTTTGGCTAAATTTTCTATAAAAAATAAAATTTTCGACAAAATTTTCTATAGAAACTAAGATTTGAGAAAAATTTTCCACTTATAAATTTCAAATAAAATTATATAACGAAAATTTTTTTCACTGAGCTTTATAGAGGAATTATTTTGACAAAAAATTAATTATATTACTAATTTTTATTACAATTATTTTTTCGCAGCTAATTATGGACAGTATAATATTATTAAGGGAACATGGGTTAATAGAGCCATGGCAAAAGTATATAAAACGAAACCAGATACAAATCTTTTTTTCATCTCTTTGTTTTATTGCCTCAAAATTGAGTAGGCTTTTAATTAATTATGATTAAATTATTTTAATTTTATTATACTTAATATATATTGTTTTTTAAATTCATTTACAGACCCCTTTTTTTTCTTTTTGCTATATCATAAATTTCTTCCAAATTATTTTCAAATAATTATCTCGCTTAGACATTATAATCTTATAATTACAGCTACGGAGTTTATACTACACGGCTAACTATCAAATTATAGAATTTCTATGTTCTGTATAAAGTGCAAGAAGACTTTCAATCAACAATAAAAAATACAAAATACAATAAAATACAATCTATACACGCCTGCGACAATGTACATGTTTCGCGTTGCGGATGCGGATATTTAAAAATGGGAACTCTTTCCACAGCCTGATTAATCAAGTATAGATGTGGGACGCTGGCGAGAATAACTCCAATTTTGGATACCCGTTATGCTATACTCCTTTTGATTGAAAACATTTTCGAAGGAAATGTTCACTTTCTTAGACAAATTGAGATCATCTTTTTACTCCCACTGTACATCATCTTTTCATATAAAAAACTTTACAAGTACCCTTAATCTTATTTTTTATTTCGTTTGGTTACATAGTTAATGCAGACAACACGGGACTTTATTTTTAGAAAAGCTAATTTGTTTAGAATTCACCAAGCCTGGTGAACAGTCGGAACAAATCGCTTATTGGTTTCTTACAGTCAACTATAACATTGTAGACAATTTACAAGAAACTGGTTTTCCAGGAATACAACAACAATCTAACCGCGGCTACATTAGTCGGTGTTTTTCCTAGTTTTACGCGGGCTCATCTATATAATGCAATTTAGACGTCAATTGCCTGTTTTCGGTATTCAGGCTAACATGAAATATAAGTAAGCAACAAATAAAATTTTGACGCAAAATTTTCCATATTAAATAAAAATTTTTGAGAAAATTTTCCATATTAAATAATTATTTGGACGAAAAATTTTTCCATAGAAATAATAAATTTTTGAGAAAAAATTCCATAAAAAATAAAATAATTATGTAAAAAATTTTTCAATTGGATAGAAATAAAATTTTGAGAAAATTTTCCATAGAAATAAAATTTTGTTGAGAAATTATTCTCATGGAAATAAATTTTTTGATCTGACCTAATTTTGCCATTAAGAAAGTAAAAATTGAGAAAATAATAATAGGAAAATGGTTTGAAAAAAATTTTTGTAATAGAAATTACATGACTTATAAAGTTGTCGGTATAGAAATAAAATTTGACAAAATTTTTCGATTTAGAAGATAAAATTTTGACAACAACTTTTCTCTTATAGTAAAACAAAAAACTATATAATTGACAAATTTCTTTTATCTAGGAATACAATTTTTTGACATAATATCTTCTATAAAAAATCAAAATTTGACATTAAGCCTTTTAAAGAAATATAAAATTTGACAAAATTTTTATTAAAGAAATAAAATTTTGATACAAATTTATCTATAATATCACGTAAATAAAAAATTTTGGACAAAAAATATAATACTACAGAAATAAGATTTTGACAAAATTTTCTACACAAAAATAAAATCTTTTAAACAAAATTTTGCTATATAGGCTAAAAAAAACAATTTTGACAAAATTCATATAGGAAGATACAATTTTTGACAAAAGCTTCTATAAAAAACAAACAAGTTTTGACATAAAGCTTCTAAAGAAATAGAATTTATTGACAACAAAATTTACTAATAAGAATGAAATTTTGACCAAAATTTCAATAGGAAATAAAATTTTGACAAAATTTTTACTACAGAAATCAAGATTTTGACCAAAATTTTTCTTACAGAAATTAAATTTTAACAAAATTTTCTATTGACAAAATTTTCTATAGAAATACAATTTTGGACAAAAAGCTTCTATAAAAAAAAACAGAGTTTTGCACAACCATTATAGTATATTAATATTTATCTGGGATCTTGATTTAATATCAGATTCCAATTGTATAATGGTCTTCGATAAATATTGCGCCTAAAAGTATTCATCAATTTATTTAGCAAATAGTAAGGAAAACAGTTAGTGGCAAATTGCAAAATTTTTGTTTGGCGATATTTTTTACCGCTAAAACTTACAAATTTAATTATTGCCAACATAGTTATCTTTGTTAAGAAGTTCAAATACAAATTGAATTTAAGTCCGATAATATCTCAATTTTTTTTTATAAGAAAATTAAATTCTTGCGATTTCCGATTCCGAATATCGGAGGAGGATATGAGCAAATATAAAAATTGGTACTGAATTTTTGATTTATTTTCTTCTCTTAACTTTTCGTTTTCCATCACTTTTTTACAGAAAATGTTGTAAGCAATTTACCCAAAAAAGAATCTTTCATCCATAAAGATGAATTTCATAACCTAAAAATATGCTTCATTTTTCAACACTTGGCATACCAATTTATCACATTATTTTCCAGCAAAAGGCCATTTAATTAATTAAACAACAAAATTCAAATTATTATCCCTATAAATATTATTTTTGTATTTATTTTCCTATGTACTACTCAATTTTCTTATATTATGCCTACTGCTCGTCGTAAACTAGACAACACTTTTAATTTATTCTTTTCCCTAGATCACATCCGGACTAAAAACAAATAGTTTTAAATTCATATTAAATTGTTTAAACAACACATATACCAAGTGTCGGATCGTTGATTAACTTGTTAAGATATATCGTTCTACAAATGAACCACAAATTCCCCGGACTATAAATACTTGTACCTTGTAGTTTGGGAAATGTATACGTATATATGTATGTCTGCTGTACACAATTGTCCCAAAGCATTCATTCGTTTGTTCTTCTGCAAACTACATGAGTAATTAGACATCAGGGAATTTGCATACTAACGCAACACACATTTTAAATTCTAAGCGTCACAATTAATACTAGGCATCAGCAACAAGTAGAGGGCAAAAAAAAGGTGTGAACAATAATGTACAGAGTTCATTTAGAGATGAGTGTAAAAACCGTGACGCCATTGGATCAATGTTAAATGTAAAGGAAATGTACTTGACAATGACCAAGTTCTCAGAATAGGTGAAACGATACTTTAATGTATTTTTTTTACTCACTCCCAAATGTAGGCAATGGAAATGTTGAAAAACGTTAATACTAATGGTATGCAAATGAGAAAACGAGGTAGATTTTTTTTAAAGTGATGTGATATGCTCGGCTGTAATAATTGTAAAATGTGTAATAAAATTTTAAAAATCTCTATTTTATTATATGATGTTTATGTGCTTTTGGGGAATTATATGAGATCTCGCAACTTTTTTTTTTTTTGAAAATAAGATCGAAAAAACAACAAAAACACAATATTGTCAGATTTTAAGTTAATAGGTTTTAAGGTTAGAAAATACCACCCAACGAAAATTTTTCGATTGCGAATATTAGAATATGAGGGATTATCACTTCCGTCATTGAAAGTTATTTAAATTAATTATTTTTGTGATGAAAGACAAATCAGTTTTGTAGTGAGGGGAGCAAAACTTTTTGCGTACTTTCAAAAATGAAAAATTGAAAATATTTGCATACTTTCAGGCGCTAGTCCAAAAGAATGTAATATGGTAATAGAAACGTAATGTAATATGGTAATATTTATTACTGCAGCGTACCGCATACTTGTAATTGTAATGAATGCGGCTTTTAACATTTCCAAAACATTTTACCAAGATAATGGCAGAATAGAATCAAAAGACAAATTTTTTACACTAAAAAAACGGTCATAGTTAATATCGTGCTGTCACTATACCTAACCTAACCTAATTCTTAACTCGAAACTTTTTAGTGAAGAATACATCACTAACACTGAAATACCAGATAAAATTACTGCAATAGCGTCAAGGTTATTGTATACAGAAAATGAATGTCAGTTATATAAATAAATTTTTATTAACATGAAAGCACCTATCAATTATATTATAATTTTTTTATATTATTAGGTATAGTATATAAAATTGCCAAAAAAATGTTTTTGAAGAGAATCAATCTCTCAGAGAACATTTTTCATCATTATTCTTATGACAACCCACCAATTACCATCTGAAAAAGAAATTACAACATCTCTGTGTTCCACTTACCTTTGCAATGGCTTTTTGTTCTGTTTATTTTGATTGAATTGAATTGCACAATCTGAAAATGAAAAATCAACAAAAGAGCTACCATTAAAAAAATTACTGCATACATTTAGGCATTTATGAGAAGTAAAATATCAAAAAAATTTATATCGATTTACTGCAGCCTATATTTAAGCGAAGACATGTGTACATTCAAAAACAACAACAACAATTTGTTACATAGCCCAAAGGATGTACTCAAAGAATTTTTTTTCTGTTTTTTGTTTTCATTTCCAATAAAAAAACAAACTTAAACATATAACCACCAAAGAGAAACAGCAAAAAAAAAAAAAACGACCATTAAAGAAACGAATGTACGAAATAATGTAATTCAAGGTTAAATCAACAGAAGGCAGTAACAATAAAAACTCAGTTTGTTACTGGAAACAAAAAACAAAAACAAACAGTAAAAAAACTGGCAATACCGAAAAAAAAGCCTCATTTTAGAGAAATAAACATTCTTCTTCACCCTTGATAATGGTGTAGGACAGAAGCTCGTATAGAATTCTTGTTGTTTGTTATACTTGCCATTCTTGGCACTTGGACAAAAATTGCATTTAATATATACTTTTTCACTCAAAAGCCCTGTTCTTTCTAGAAATATTGAGTTAGTTTACACTGTAACGTGTTTCTATACACGCTTTTCATATCTAAGGTGTTTTTGGGTGTCACATGTTATTTGCTAATATTTTCGTTTTTCCTTAAAGGTAAGGGAAATATTTATTTCTTAGTACTTTGTTTAATTCAATTTAAATAAATTAACTACAATTTAAAATCTTTATTAAATTAAATTAAATGTATTTCACTTGAATAATATAATTAACACTATTTTTATTTATTTAGAAGTAAAAAAAGAAAATATGATAAACTGCATGGCAATTTTAGACTACGATTTGATTTGATGTTAAAGTGGATTTTATCATTCCGTTTGAACACATCGAATACCGATCTCTCGATTTGAAATCTTGGGCTTCCTAGAACACCCAGTAGTTGTGTATTCGATTTGTCTAAACTTTGTTATTTTAGAATCGCAATAGATGTATGAAAATTGTGTGTATCGGTATGATTTGGTATAGCCCCCATAAGTTAACTTCGTAGGGCTTCTAGAAACGGCAGTTTTAATTCCATTTGCCTGAAAATGGAAATCTAAAGGTATTTTAGGTAAACAAACAGGTGTGCCGAAAATGGTGCCTATCGGTCCATGTTTTGGTATAGCCCTCATATAGACCGATCTTCCGATTTAACTTCTTGGACTTCGAGAAACCGTAGTTTTTTTCGATTTGCCTGAAATTGGAAATCTAGAGGTATTTTGGTTTCATAAACAAATGTGCGAAAGAAAGAGTCTGTCGGTCTATGTCTCGGCATAGCCTCCATGTAGCCTGAACTCCTGATTTAACTTCTTGGGTTTCTAGAAACGGCAAATTTTATCCAATTTGCCTGAAAATTTGTAGGCTCACAAAGAAGTCTGCCAAAGATGGTGTATATCGGTTCATATTTTGGTATTTACCTAATATAAACCAATCTCCAGATTTGACCTCTTGAGTAGAGGTGTGCGCGTGACACGAAATTCTCGTGACACACGTGATTCACGCGAGAATCACGTGAGTCGTGAACAAAATCCAAAGCAACTCTCGTGAATGTGCGTGAATGGGACTATAATAAATATGTCGTGCGTGAACCTGCGTGATAAATAAAATCAGTTCGTGAATGTGCGTGAATAAAATTCTTGCAAAATCACGCTCACGAAAAAAATCAAGATTTAATTCATACTCGTATGTTAACTGAAATTAATTTAGCTCTCGAACTATATTCTATTTTTGAATTTTGTTACATTTGCCGATTTCCGTTTGGAAAATGTCTTGAGTCTCGTGAATTGTCGTGAAACGTGCGAGAGCTTGAGTCTTTAAAAGTAGCTCGTGCGTGAGCGTGCGTGAGTACTGGTTTTTCTCTCGTGAATATGCGTGAGTGGAATTGGCTACCACACGTATCGCGCGTGAGCGTGCGTGAATAAACATTTTGCTTCGTGAATGTGAGTGAAATTTCAGTCACGCGCACACCTCTAATCTAGAGTATGTAATTATCCAATTTTGTGATGTAGATTATCAAGTAAGTTAACATCAATTTTGTATCGCGCGATAATTGCCTGCAAAAATAATACAATAATCAAGATGATATGATTTGCCTGAAATTCAAAATCAAGAGATATTTTGGGTCAACACATAAGTAAGCCGAATATGAGGCGTATGGATCAATTTCCCGATTTGACTTCTTTAACTACGAGACACCGCAATTCTTATCCGATTTGCCGGGAATTAAAAATGTAGCAGTATTTTCGGTCTGTAAATAGTTGTAGCGAATATGGTGTGGTTCTGTCCATGTTTTTATATAGGTCCCATGTGTTAAGTCTTCTGATTTCCATATTGTTATATATGTTTGTTTGGCAGAGTATCTGTCATAAAATTCACCTGAAATTCTATATATGTATTTTAAAGTAACCTGACGAAGAATTTTCAAAGGAAACAATTATATTTTTTGATTCATGGTGGTAGATGTTTAAGATTCGGCACGGCCGACCTTAATTCCGTTTAAACTAGTTTTATTTTAATCTAAAGATTCAATAGCAATAGTTAATTTATATAATATAGTTAATTTAAATAATATTTCATTAATTCAAATAAAATTTGTTTTCTTTCAAAGACATATGATTTTAATGGAGGGACGCAAAATTCAACGATTGATGTCCCAAATTTAATAAAAAAATTATGAAATTTCTTTTTATTGAAATTTTGTTATTTTAAAGATATTTATCCTTAATATTGTGTAATTTGCGTATATTAAAATTATACATAGTCTTTCATATCAAGTCAATATTTTATCAGTAAAGAATTTCCATAGCCTTTACTGTAGATCTACCGGCAGGGGATATGACCCATTTTGTGTTATACAATCTAACTTTTTATGGAAATAACATACAAGAATTAATCATACCAAAATTGAACCATTTCTACCACTCCTTTGCATCGAATTTTAATGGGTATAACCAGGACTGTGGAGTCGAGCCAATTTTAAGAAAGTTCAAAGTCGTACGGGGCTCATTGTATTATAACGGTTAAGTGCCAAACAAAATTTACGTTCCGTGTTAAACGAAAAACGCTTTTAATCTTAAGAAAATTGACAACTAAAAACCAGCAATATTTCACGATTGTGAGAGTGGCTTAAGACCTTCGGAAATGTCCACAAAGTATGGCATTCCAGAATATTTAGATTCCATCAAATGTTTGGAAACACAAATAACTAGGTAAACTTAGGTTAGATAGAGAGACAGCTTCGCTACGGAAAATGGATATACCCCAGAACCGGTACAGGACTACTCCCTGATGTGAATGGACCAGTGTCCCAGACCTGGTCGAAACGTATGGACGGGACCGATCATTTTAACACGGGTTTGTCATTGACGGTGTACATTTACACTGTAGGACACGGTTTGAACTCATTCACAAGGCACATGACCTATGAGAACTTAGTAGGACTAGACAGGTCCTCATTAACCAGTCTGGGACAAACCCTTATTTTGCGCATCCCAATTGCACAAGGAAGTGAAAAAGTTTGGAATATGCATGACCCTATTGGTAAAGTGTCTAGATCCATATAAATTTTAAAATCAATAGAGAATATAAATCAATAAATTATATGCAAATTCTAAAACCTGTGGACAAACTGGAGCACTGGTACTAGTCCTGTGATAGGTGGTAATATGCACCAAATTTTCGTAGGATCGCCAGTTGGGCAGGTGGTGAATTTTTCTCTTATTAATGAGTGCTACCCGATTGTATATTTATCTCAATGACAAAGAACCTCCTTCTTATAGCTGAAGAGAAACTATGAAATGCACAGGAATATCAGCATAATTACATAGAGGGATAAATTACCGCTGAAAAACTTTCTTGGTGTTCGGCCGAAACTGTAATCTAGCGTTGAGAGTACATCTATGCCGACAGGAGCAGCGAGTAATAGTGTAATAGTTATGCCTGGCCCATCTTGAAACTGGGGACTGGAAACAAATCAGGGAATTCGTCTAAGAAGGTATTTTCATGGGTGAATACACGCTCTACTGAGGCAGCGAATCTTGGATCCTCTTTCAACCTAACCTAACCTAGATATGTATATCAGGCTCATCAGTTTTGAAGGATTATTTAAAGTAATGTTTTTTTTTTAATGCCTGTGTAGTTTAATTTTTCCACATGCTTCTGAATTTTTACTCACCTGGTAAAAAAACTACGATTTTCAATAAAAGTTAACATTAAATTCCGGTTCGATTTAACATATGAATATTTCTAAATAACGGAAGGGCCTGACAATATATTCGTTCGTTAAACCGAGCTTTCAACTGTACATAGATTTTGTAGAAGTGTATACAATTTTGTCTAAATCGGTTCAGATTCAAATTCATGCATATGGGAATATAAACCTTTATATAGTTCGCAACAAATTTAAAGGATTTGAGATCGTATCAATAATTTTAGTCACACAATGTATTGAAGGGT
>PGFW01021038.1:37395-48925 GCA_003123925.1 Haematobia irritans
ATATCTACGATGCAGAAAATCTTATGAATTGTCATAAAAATTATATCTTTTTCGACCAAAATGGACTAGGTCAATATTTTTAAGAAGCCAATAACCACTTACTTGTGTAAACGCTCATTTTGCTCTGCCTCATTGTTCAGCTCTATAATGGCAAATAATTCATTTTCACCCGAACGCCCGAAAATGCCATGTGGCACTTTCCGCAAAAATTTCTTCAAGACACTGGCAATGGTGTACACTGAATAGTTGTCCACGTTGACCAGACGACCAGCTTGCAGAAAATGTATCAGCTTCTTCATGGCACCCTGGTGACCGGGAGCACGAAACACGTCACGCCTATTGGGCGATTCTTTGTTGAGTTTGAGTATTAGGACCAACAATGGGCCTGGAATGTTATCATTTTTGCACACTTCATCTAAGGGCACACCAAATTTCACCTTCTCCAAACGATATGGATATGTCGGAGCTGAGGATCCCGGATGACCGCATGAGGTAACGACACTGCTAAAGTCAGCAGCACGACGATGAACACGTTCGGCCCAACTAGACATGATTGTTGCTGATGCTGGCTGCTGCTACTGTCGTAGATATCCGATTTGATTTGTACTTGCCAATTGAGTAAAAAAAGAAGAGACAGTGCTTCCGGCGTCGTTGTTGGATAAATTCGAATAAAATTTCTAATGATTTTGTTTTTTGGCTATATTTCGTGATTATGATTAGTTTCTTTCATCTGTTTGTTTCGGCACATTGATCATATTCATCTGGAATAGAATTAGGGTAAACAATCATTCAATTAGTACTACATATATGTATATCTTTTTAATGCCTCCAAAGCAATATCATCGTGACATTTATCGGGAAGAGCAACTTCTGGGAATGTTGATTTTCCTCCGTTTTTCATTTTCGACATAGCGTTGGTTGCTTGTGATTGTTGTTGCAATATAGAAAATATAAATACACACACATTTTTCATTTTTCACCAGATGTTGTTGTTGTTATTGTGTCTACTTCTTGGGCCAAGTATATATTGAATTCCGAAAATGTACGTCGGCCATGAGTATCTTCTTCCTCTGTTTCACGGTTAAAAGGAATCAACGTTGTTATTTAGAATATAAACAAAACGAAACTAACACATACACATTTTTTTGTATTTTATTATCATTTTTTTTTTTGCTTCTTCATATGTTTCATAGACAAAAAAAAAAATACAATTTAAGCAACATATATTTTTTCGATTTTCCTCTTTTTATTGCATTTATTATTTGCCTTCTGTTCTTCGTTTTCTTTCATTATTTTTCGTTTTTTTTTCATTTCTGATTCGCTTTGCGCTCGTAGTTGTTGTCACACTGCCCTGTGCCACTCCCTGTTTGCTTGAAATGCGAAAAAGCAAGGCTTCGTTTCTTCTAACATACAAAAGCTTATTTTCCACTAAAACAACTTTAGGCCCTATATTGGCGTTTTTCTTTAATTTTTAATATTTACAGGCAATTTACACTAGTACCAAATGTGTTTTTAAATTCGTTTTATTCCATGTGTTATCCATTGTTCACGCGAAAAACTCCAACGAAGGCTACACAACTTCCACACTCAATCAAGAATAACAAAATTATTAATTAATTAACGAGCGTTGCGCGAACCTCTACACATCTTCATTCTTCGAAAGTCACGTTAAATTAAAAAGGTCTGGTTATGCTCCAAAAAACGTCGCTCGTAAGCGTTAGCGTTTGCGTGTCAGCTGTTTTTTCTTGATATACGACAGCCCATACTAAACGATTACCCAACCGTTTGCACAACGTATAACGTGTCGTAAGATTCGAAAAAACAAAAATTTACGTGTCTTGAAAGAACGTACCAAGACAGGTAAGAAAAAGGTTGAATTTTTACACTTAAAATTAATTTCATGAATTAATATTAATGTTCTCATCAGTCAATTTTAACCGAAACAACACAATAAATACTTTTTCGATAATTTGGATACAGTGGAAGCAGCTTGTTAGTAAATCGCATCAGAGAGTTTGGAAAGAGCAACATAAATGTCATTGTACAACAGACATGTTAGATGTCGCCCCTAAGGCTGTTAAAGGTGTGTTCCTTTTTGCTCAAAGTTTTTATGCCGAACACTCTTGGTTTTCATTTTGCCTGTATACATTATTTTATCGAGTAAACACCACACAACAAAATAACAATTGTACATGATGTGAGGATCCTTTATTAATGTCAGCGGATGAATTGGCATTTAAAAAAAACATTTGTTTTCCTTCAATAAAAGAGAGCACTCCCGATAAATACTTCGCCAGCGTTGCCAGATATAATATAAAAATGCATGATCTCATCATACCAGCGGTTACTGTTGCGCCACTTTAGTGCAAATTTGGCCACTTTTTTGGCCGGTGTCAACTTTTGTGCCACAAAAATGTGATACTTTTCACGATTTTTGTGGCCACTTTCACAATAATGTGTGGGGCCACTCTTTTCAAAATTTAACTTTTTTGGAAGTTTCAAACCATAAAAGAGATGTGTTTAAAAAAAATTGAATTATTGTGCACCTACGATAAAAAGCCATCGTTCTTTAATTTCACATTAGATGCCAAATTGAAAGCTTCGTATATTTCAAATTGTAGGGCAATGTTTAATAAATAAAATTAAAATTGGAAAAAAAAAAATGATATAATACCGCTCATAATATGAGAAGATACCAACAGTGATAATGTATTTGTGGACCAAAATTATTGATACTATCTCAAATCCTTTAAGATTTGTTGCGAGCTATATAAGAGCTTTATATTCCCATATGCATGAATTTTGAAATCTGGAATCGATTTAGACAAAATGTATTACTTCTACAAATCTATGTACTAAAATTTAATCTAACGTTATGGGACGTAACACAATTTTAACAAAAAAACTAAAAATGCAAGGAAAGTCTAAAGTCGGGCGGGCGACTTATAATATACTCTGCACAACTTTGTATTAGATCTACATTTTGATAAAATCTTCAAATCAGACTTCTACAAACTGCGGGCATATTTGGGAAATATTTATAATTGTTGTTAGACAGATTTCGCTAAAATGCATTTATGATTCATTCAATTGAAAATTTTAAAATTTGAAGTCTTTCTACAAGTTTTTCGACTTAGGCAATGAGTATCAGTGAGCATACAATTTTGAAAAATTTTGTCTAGTAAATTAAAATTTTGACTAAATTTTCTACAGATACAAAATTTTTGACTAATTTTCCTTAGAAATAAATTTGGCAAAAAATTTTTCTATAGAAATCAAATTTTGACCAAAATAATAGAATAAAATTTTGAAATAACATTTTTATAGAAATAAAATTTGGCAAACATTTTTTATAGAAAATATAAAAGTTTGAAAAGAATTATCAATAGAAAATAGCAATTTTAAAAAAAATTGTGTAAGGCGAACAAAATTTGCAAATTTTCTACTAGAAATAAAATTTTGGCAAATATTCTATAGAAACAAAATTTGACTAAAATTTTTTTATAGAAATAAAATTTTGTACTAAAATTTTGATATAGAAAAAAATATTTCTATATGTAATACAATTCTGAATAAGTTTTTAATAGGCAGTGAGTATCAGTGATGCATCTATAAGAAAAAAATTGAGAAAATTAGGGGGGGGGGGGGGGGGGGTTGCTATAGAAATAAAGAAATTTTCTTATAGAAATAAAATTTGAAAAATAATTATCAATAAAAGTAGCAATTTTAGAAAAATTTTTGTGTAGTAAATAAAATCCTGGAAATATTCTACAGAAACAAAATTTTGACTAAATTTTCTATAGTAATAAAATTTTGACCAAATTTTCTAATAAAAAATCTATTACTATAAAATTTTGGCAAAATTTTCTATAGAAATAAAATTTTGCAAAATATTCTATAGAAACAAAATTTTGACTCAATTTTCCTATAGAAAGTACAAATTTTTGACAAATTTTCATAGAAAAAAAATATTTTCTATAGTAATAATTTGATAAATTTTTTTATAGAAATAAAATTTTGACAAAATTTGCTTTTAATAGAAATAAAATTTTGACAAAATTTTTTATAAAATAACAACTTTGAAAATTTTTTCTGTCAATTTCCCCATACGTATATGGCCTTAAAATAAATTAAAAAAAAAATATTTCGATTGTTCGAAATATTTCAAAAAAATGATATGAGCATTAAATGGATAAAGATCCACGCCCAATCTGCTAGTCTAATCATTCTAGGAACATAAAAAGATAGCCGTAATTGAAGTGATTTTCATTTACAATCATGCTGTACATTGATCGAATGAATAAAGCAATGGAAACTAATTTGCGTAAAAACTTGCTTAGTTAAAAAAATGTGAAGTGTTTTAAAAAATTTGATTTAGCCGGAGTCGGATTCGAGCAAAATTTTTACGACTCCGACTCCAGCAAAATCTTCAGACTCCGACTCCACAGCCCTGGTTTGTAGTACGATTACGAGAATAATTGGTGATAGATCTTGGGGACTGATTGCTCCAGTTCGACAGACTAAAATTCTGATATAATAAACAAAAATATTATATTATAAATTTACACAAATTTAAAAAAAAAAGAGTTAAATTGCAATTAGTGATTTATTTGTATATTAAGAAGTTTACGAAAAATATACATAGACCTACGAAGCCAAAATCACAAATTATTTCAGGCAAAACTCCAAATACATGATAATATTGCAGTTAAATGAGTAAAGTTATCATGAATTGGCATAAATGACAAGAAATTGAACAATACAAAATTCCTTAGATCCGCATTACTTAAAAACCAGTGATCATATAAATTATTTTGATATCGTAAATGAATTTGAAGATATAATTAAAAGGCCCGATGATTTTATAAAGGCTTAAAAACAATTTTAAAGAGCCTTTGTTTTTCCAATGTTGGTATGATTTCGCCAAATATATTTTTGAAAATGGCACATTCTTTTTAATTAACTTATACTCAAAAAAACTTGAAAAATAAATGCCCCTATGAGGTAAAATTAAAATATATTTGGCGAAATCATACAAATTGGAAAACAAAGGCTCTTTAAAATTGTTTTTAAGCCTTTATAAAATCATCGGGCCTTTTAATTATATCTCAAAAATTCATTACGATATCAAAATAATTTATAATGATCACTGGTGTTTTAAGTATGGCGGATCTAAAATTTTTGTATTGTTCGATTTCTTGTCGATTTATGCCAATTCATGATAACTTTACTCATTTAACTGCAATATTATCAGTATTTGGAATGTTTTGTGAAATAATTTGTGATTTGGCTTCGTGGTCTATGTATATTTTCGTAACTTCTTTAATATACAAATAAATCACTAATTGCAATTGTAAACTCTTTTTTTTTTAAATTTGCTGTAAATTTATAATATAATAGTTTTTGTTTATTATATCAGAATTTAGTCTTGTCGAACTGGAGGCAATCAGTCCCAAGGATCTATCACCAATTATTCTCGTAATCGTACTACAAACCAGGGCTGTGGAGTCGGAGTCTGAAGATTTTGACTGAGTCGGAAGTCGTAATAAATTTTTGGGCTCGAATCCGAACTCGCGGCTAAATCAAATTTTTTAAAACACTTCAACCATTTTTTTAAGCTAAGCAAGTTTTTACGCAAATTAAAGTTTCGCATTGCTTTATTCATTCGATCAATGTACAGCATGATTGTAAATGAAAAATCATACTTCGGCATTACGGCTATCTTTTTATGTTTCCTAGAATTGTTAGACTAGCAGATGGGCTGGATGTATCCATTTTAATGCCTCATATCAATTTATTTGAATATATTTCGAACAATCGGAAATTATTTTTTTTTTTAAATTTTATTTTAAGGCCATATAACGTATGTGTGAATATTGACAGAAAAATTTTCAAAGTTGGTTTTTTATAAACAAAATTTTGTCAAAAATTTTATTTCTATAGCGAAATTTTGTCAAATTGTTATTTCTATAAAAGAATTTATTCAAATTTATTTTACTGTATATAGAAAGTATTTTTTTCTATAGAAAATTTTGTCAAAAATTGGTATTTTCTATAGAAAATTGAGTCAAATAATTTTGTTTCTTACTGATAGAATAATTTTGCAAAATTTTATTTCTATAAGAAAATTTTGCCAAAATTTATAGTAATCAGATTTTTGTTTTATAGAAAATTTGGTCAAATTTATTAGCTTATAGAAAACTTAGTCAAAATTGTTTCTGTAGAATGAATTTTCCAGGATTTTATTTACCTAACACAAAAATTTTTCTAAAAATTGTACTTTTTTTGATAATTTTTTCAAAATTTTAACTTTCTCATAAAAAATTTTTTATTTCTATAGCAAATTTTCTCAAATTTTTTTCTTAACTGATGCTCTACTGATACTCACTGCTATAATAAACTGTATTCAAAATTGTATTACTATAGAAATATTTTTTTCTATATAAAATTTAGTCAAAATTTTATTTCTATAGGGAAAAATTTAGTCAAAATTTTGTTTCTATAGAATATTTTGCAAATTTTATTTCTATAGAAAATTTTGCAAAAATTTTGTCGCTACACAATCAATTTTTTTTTAAAAATTGTATATTTCTATTGATAATTTTTTCAAACCTTTTATTTCTATAAAAATGTTAGCCACATTTATTTCTATAAAAAATATTATTCAAAATTTTATTTTATATATTTGGTCAAAATTTGATTTCTATAAGAAAATTTTTGCCAAAATTTTATTTGCTCTATAGAAAATTAGTCAAAAATTTTGTATCTTGTACGAAAATTTAGTCAAAATTTTATTTACTAGACAAATATTTTTCCAAAATTTGTATGCTCACTGATCATCATTGCTAAGTCGAAAACTTGTAGAAATGATTCAAATTTTAAAATTTTCAATGAAATGAATCATAAATGCCATTTTTGCGAAAGTTGTCTAAACAATTATAAATATCCAATATTGCCCGGTATTTGTTAAGAAGCTGACTTTGAATATTTATCAAAAGGAACTAAAACGCAAAATTTGTGGCAGATAATCTCATCGTTCGGCCCGCGTTACTTTAGAAACGTTAATTTGGCATAATTTTAGTCTTTTGAAAGTGTAATCTTCATTTAACATGTTGATCCCGGGCTAGTATGTCATTCAAAGTCCATTTGAATGTTACATTCGCGGAATGCGAATTTTTCGAATTGTTAAGCTGAATGTTGTATTCTAGACACGACTTTACCGTGCACAAAATACGGTCAAATCGATCTCTGGGCATCGCATTCTGAAATGAATTTGTCCGAGTTTTCATTGCCATATCGGAGCTGTGAATGTAGCTCTGAAAACAGGCACCTGCTTCATTCTCCATTTGGAAAAGTTTGCATACGGCGACGCAATCATAATTGTCAACAGCATCTTAAAAAGGCCAATGTTTCCCGGTACGTGTTTGTGGTACGAGTAGTGGCATGGCAGGCAGTCCTGAAACGTGCTCTGGTTGTCTCACAAATGATTTGTTGTAGCCATCAAACAGAATGAGCCACTTGAACTTGTAACAAAGATTTGTTGCCCTTTCTTGGCCTCATAAATCACGTTGGCTGCGAAGTTATTCATGATGAATGTCAATCTCATCTTCTCTTTTACATGAATCGACTATGTCAATATAATGCTGAAAATCTAACTCAAAGATACCCTTACCAATTCCCGAGTTTGTAAAACTGCTTTTTGAAGATTTAGAGTCAAAATGTAGGCATCTAATAATGTGAAATTAAGACGATGGCTTTTTATCGTAGTGCACAATATTCAATTTTTTTAATAACACATCTCTTTATGGTGAAAACTTCCAAAAAAGTTAAATTTTTGAAAGAGTGGCACACATTATTGGAAAAGTGGCACAAAATCGTGAAAAGTATCACATTTTGTGGGCAAAAGTGACACCGGCCAAAAAAGTGGCAAATTTGCCACTAAAGTGGCGCAACAGTAACGCTGGTATGATGAGATCATGCATTTATATATATGGCAACGCTGGCGAAGTATTTTCGGGAGTGCTCTCTTTTATTGAAGAACCAAATGTTTTTAAATGCCAATTCGATCCGCTTGAATTAATAAAGGATCCTACATCATGTACAATTTTATTTTGGGTTTGTGGGTTTACTCGATAAATAATGTATACAGTGCAAAATGAAAACCAGAGTGTTCGCATAAAAAACTTTGAGCAAATAAGGAACACACCTTATAACAGCACATTAGGGGCGACATCTAACATGTCTGTTGTACAATGACATATGTTGCTCTTTTCCAAACTCTCTTTGCGATTACTAACAGCTGCTTCCACTGTATCCAATTATCGAAAAAGTATTTATTGTGTTGTTTTCGGTTAAAATTGACTATGAGAAATTAATATTATTCATGAAATTAATTTTAAGTGTAAAAATTCAACCTTTTTTCTACCTGTTCTTGGTACGTTCTTTCAACGACACGTAAATTTTTGTTTTTTCTGAATCTTACGACACGTTTACGTTGTGCAAACGTTGGGTAATCGTTAGTATGGGCTGTCGTATATCAAGAAAAAACAGCTGACACGCAACGCTACGCTTACGAGCCGTTTTTGGATGCATAACCAGACCTTTAATTTAACGTTGACTTTCGAAGAATGAAGATGTGTAGAGGTTCGCGCAACGCTCGTTAATTAATTAATTAATTTGTTATTCTTGATTGAGTGTGGAAGTTGTGTAGCCTTCGTGGAGTTTTCGGTGAACAATGGATAAACAATGGAAATAAACGAATTAAAACACATTTGGTACTAGTGTAAATGCCTGTAACATATTAAAAAATTAAAGAAAAACGCCAATTAGCTAAGTGTTAGTGAAAATAAGCGTTTTGTATGTAGAAGAAACGAAGCCTTTGCTTTTTCGCATTTCAAGCAAACAGGAGTGGCACAGGCAGTGTGACAACAACAACGAGCCAGCAAAGCGAATCAGAAATGAAAAAACGAAAATAATGAAAGAAAACGAAGAACAGAGGCAATAATAAATGCAATAAAAAGAGGAAAATCGAAAAAATATATGTTGTTAAATTGATTTTTTTTTTTGTCTATGAAACATATGAAGAAGCAAAAAAAAAATGATAATAAAATACAAAAAAATGTGTATGTGTTAGTTTCGTTTTGTTTATATTCTAAATAACAACGTTGATTCCTTTTAACCGTGAAACAGAGGAAGAAGATACTCATGGCCGACGTACATTTTCGGAATTCAATATATACTTGGCCCAAGAAGTAGACACAATAACAACAACAACATCTGGTGAAAAATGAAAAATGTGTGTGTATTTATATTTTCTATATTGCAACAACAATCACAAGCAACCAACGCTATGTCGAAAATGAAACGGAGGAAAATCAACATTCCCAGAAGTTGCTCTTCGATAAATGTCACGATGATATTGCTTTGGAGGCATTAAAAAGATATACATATATGTAGTACTAATTGAATGATTGTTTACCCTAATTCTATTCCAGATGAATATGATCAATGTGCCGAAACAAACAGATGAAAGAAACTAATCATAATCACGAAATATAGCCAAAAAACAAAATCATTAGAAATTTTATTCGAATTTATCCAACAACGACGCCGGAAGCACTGTCTCTTCTTTTTTTACTCAATTGCGAAGTACAAAAATCAAATCGGAGATCTACGACAGTAGCAGCAGCCAGCATCAGCAACAATCATGTCTAGTTGGGCCGAACGTGTTCATCGTCGTGCTGCTGACTTTAGCAGTGTCGTTACCTCATGCGGTCTCCGGGATCCTCAGCTCCGACATATCCATATCGTTTGGAGAAGGTGAAATTTGGTGTGCCCTTAGATGAAGTGTGCAAAAAGATAACATTCCAGGCCCATTGTTGGTCCTAATACTAAAATCAAACAAAGAATCGCCCAATAGGCGTGACGTGTTTCGTGCTCCCGGTCACCAGGGTGCCATGAAGAAGCTGATACATTTTCTGCAAGCTGGTCGTCTGGTCAACGTGGACAACTATTCAGTGTACACCATTGCCAGTGTCTGAAGAAATTTTTGCGGAAAGTGCCCCATGGCATTTTCGGGCGTTCGGGTGAAAATGAATTATTTGCCATTATAGAGCTGAAACAATGAGGCAGAGCAAAATGAGCGTTTACACAAGTAAGTGGTTATTGGCTTCTTAAAAATATTGACCTAGTCCATTTTGGTCGAAAAAGATATAATTTTTATGACAATTCATAAGATTTTCTGCATCGTAGATATCTGCGGTTTTCTAAAGTAATTCCCAAGCCAATAATATCGACAAATTCGGTATGTGGGCAGCTATCGATATTTTCTGATGGTACCGATTTGGGATTTTTTCTTTTTGTTGATTTTGTTGCTTTTGAAAATGCGATAAATATTTACTCTGCCCTTCTGGTTTCTTTTTTGTGAAAAAATATTGACCGACCAAATCCAATTACTACCGAATTGAACGTGATCATAGCTGAATATGATGCAGATATAATGAGAAAAGTGGAATCGAATATAACAATAGATTGCACCGATTCTGATATTATCTCTATTTTGTTTTTAGTGAACCACCGTGGTGCAATGGTTAGCATGCCCGCCTTGCATACACAAGGTCGTGGGTTCAATTCCTGCTTCGACCGATCACCACAAAGATTTTTAGCGGTGGATTATCCCCTCTCAGTAATGCTGATGGCATTTCTGATTGTTTCAAAGCTTCTCTAAGTGGTTTCACAGCAATGTGAAATGCTTCGGACTTCGGACTATAAAAAGGAGGTTCCTTGTAATTGAGCTTAACATGGAATCGGGCAGAGAAGTTCACCACTGTGGTATAACGATGGACTGAATAGTCTAAGTGATATATCGGGCTGCCACCTAACCTTATCTCTATTTTGATATCCCCTCATAATTATTCGAATATAATATCCCATTCTTGTAATCTGGCTTTAGTTACACAAAGTCCATAAATTTTTACCCTTGTATATTTCAGCTTACAATATTCAGCTGAATGATTATTTATGTTTTCTATTGCTAATGCTGCCTAAACTTGCAATGATAAAATCACGATGAAGTTGCATTTCAACAATTCTAGCTTTCTCTCGAAATTTGGGGCAAATCTAAATACAATGTTTGATTATAAAGGGTGATTTGTTAAGAGCTTGATAACTTTAAAAAAAAAACGCATAAAATTTGCAAAATCTCATCGGTTCTTTATTTGAAACGTTAGATTGGTCCATGACATTTACTTTTTGAAGATAATTTCATTTAAATGTTGACCGCGGCTGCGTCTTAGGTGGTCCATTCGGAAAGTCCAATTTTGGGGCAACTTTTTCGAGCATTTCGGCCGGAATAGCCCGAATTTCTTCGGAAATGTTGTCTTCCAAAGCTGGAATAGTTGCTGGCTTATTTCTGTAGACTTTAGACTTGACGTAACCCCACAAAAAATAGTCTAAAGGCGTCAAATCGCATGATCTTGGTGGCCAACTTACCGGTCCATTTCTTGAGATGAATTGTTCTCCGCAAGTTTTC
>PGFW01021052.1:13835-16335 GCA_003123925.1 Haematobia irritans
ATTATATCTCTCGCTGTGTTATGTTGATATCTTTTTATTCAACCTCCCGGTTTCCATCTCTATTTCTTTCTCTATACTAAGCAGTCCATCTCTCTCTGTCGCTCTCTGAACAAAGTATCACAACATATATATGTTTACTCGAAATTTGTAAATTTATATATGTTTACATTCACCCATATTATTTTTATGAAACATTCATGCCCCAAACATAATATATTCTAACATATTAACATATGTGTTCCCAAACATTTTGTGTTAGTTAGGAACATTACATGTTTGCCACTTAAATATATTGTGTTTAAAAAATTGTTGCCCGAAAACAACTTTTGTTTAGAAATTAAATTCAGAGTCGATTTAGGCGATGTCCGTCTGTCTTTGTCTGTCTGTCTGCTTTGATGTATTTTTGTGGCAAAGTACAGCTCGGCAGTTTTAGTCCGAGTGTCCTAAATTTGGTATAGGTCCTGTTTCGGCTCAAGAGACGATCCCTATGATTTTGGAAAAAATCGGTTCAGATTTAGATATAGCTGACATTATATATTTTTCACCGATCTGGTCATAATTGGCGTGTATATCAACCGATCTTCCTCAAATTCCGTACATCCGAATATTTTATGAGTCTCGAAAAACTTGCAAAATGTCAGCCAAATCGGTTCAGATTTAGATATAGCTCCCATATATAGCTTTCGCCCGATTTACACTCATTTGCCCACAGAGGCAAATTTTTTGCTCCGATTTAGTTGAAATTTTGCACAGGGAGTAGAATTAGCATTGTAGCTATGCGTGCCAAATTTGGTTCAGATTATAGATATAGCTCCCCATATATATATGTTTTTTCTGATTTTAGACAAAACTGTAAACAATACAACAATTTCCTTGTAAAATCGCCACTGATTAGTCGAAAAGTTGTAAAAATGACTCTAATTTTCCTAAACTTCTAACACATATATATCGAGCGATAAATCATAAATAAACTTTTGCGAAGTTTTCTTAAAATTGCTCCAGATTTAAATGTTTCCCATATTTATTTTTTACTAACATTGTGTTCCACCCTAGTGCATTAGCCGACTTAAATTTTGAGTCTATAGATTTTGTAGAAGTCTATCAAATTCTGTCCAGATCGAGTGATATTTAAATGTATGTATTTGGGACAAACCTTTATATATAGCCCCAACACATTTGACGGATGTGATATGGTATCGAAAATTTAGATCTACAAAGTGGTGCAGGGTATAATATAGTCGGCCCGCCCGACTTTAGACTTTCCTTACTTGAAAATGAGCTTGGACAAAAGCCATTGAAATTCCAAAAAGTTCAAGAGCTCACGATGCACAGAAAAAAGTAAAGTAAACCCATTTACAAAAAATATCAAAAGTAGATTGGGTGAATTGGAAGATTTCTAAAAGTCGACAGAGTTTTTTTTTAATTTATATATAATCTTGTCCTCCCGATGTCTCTCAAAGTGTGAAACAACAATATAAACCGGGGAAATTTGCATACAAATGGGTTGCCATTTTTTGCAGTTTACAACTCTGTAATTGCATTCTTTTGTTTGTCAGTTATTACATGATTTAGTTTGTATTAGAAAAAAGTGTTCGTAATTTTATTTATATTAATTGGTCTGCCGTCAATTTTAATGTGGATTTCACAAAAGAGCATTTTACTTTATTATGACCCTACGGGAAATTGGTGCAAATTGTCACTGACGGACGCGGACCTATTACAGAACTGGTGCCGGGTGCTCCGAGCGTTTAGCTGCATTTTGTTAAATAAAGCCGTAATTTATGTGATTTCCGTATTAGCTGATATTAAAAATCTTATTTGGACCTACATATTTATGAAATAAAACAAGTTATATACAGCAGTAAGTTCGCCGGGGCGAATCTTATATACCACAACCATGAAATCCAGGAGGGGTTGAGACAGATATTTCCCACACAGATAGTCAACCAGTTACGCTTGCTAAATAAATTTAAAGAATTTCTAACCTAGGATAGACTAGATATAGATTACTGATTTTATAGGAGAACCATTTTTTGTTTAGTTTAAGACAGGAATCATAAACTCTATTCGTAAATGTGCCAAAGGAAAATGATGAAATAACGCCTTGATTTGAAATCTAAAATCTGTAGATTTTACCCCCCCAATTAATTAAATGTTACGAAGAAGTAAAATTGGAAACTTTACATTCCAGTTTCAAGCAATTTCCTGATGTAGGCCACTTCTGTACCTCCAAGATCCGAGAATGACTCGGTCTAATAGTTACCTTTTTTGGGGTCTAAAAAGCTTAGAATATTTTCAAATTTGTGGCAATATCGGAATAAAAGCTACAAGATTTCTCCGAGAAACCCAAGGAGTTTAATATCGGAAGATCGGTCTAATGCGGGTATGCCAAAACATTGGTGGGTACCAACAATATTCACGCACATCTAATTGTAGTTCTAGAATCTAGACACCAAATTGGAGCCGCGTTTATAAGGGGTCTATATCAAAAACATGTACT
>PGFW01021052.1:21335-24972 GCA_003123925.1 Haematobia irritans
AATTTTTTTTTATTGTTCAAAGAAAATTTATTAAAATTTTTATTTCTAATAGAAAATTGCGTAAAAATCCATTCTATAGAAAATTATGGTCAAGGATTTTATTTCTATTGGAAAATTTTATCCAACATTTATTTTCTAAAAAAAAAAATGCTCAAAATTTTATTTTCTACAGAAAATTTGTCAAAAAATTTTATTTTCTGTATAAAACTTTTGTCAAAATTGTTATCTGCTATAAAATTGTCAAAATTTTGTTTTCTGTATAAATTTTTGTCAAAAATTTTGTTTCTTCTGTATAAAATTTTTCAAAATTTGTTTCTATTACATCAAAAAAAAAAGTTTACTCGGGAGTCCAAAGATTTTTGACCTTCATTTTTAAAGATTTTGGTATTGATTTCTCATGCCAAAGATTGGCTTCTTTAAAATTAAAGGACATTTTTTAGCGACCTCTTCGGCCTTTAAATATGGCGATCAATTAAATTAAAATTACACACAAAAGATATAATTTCATTAATTAATTGAGCCAACGAAAAATTTGTCATTTGATTTATAACGAAAACATTTTCATTAAGAACAATGAAATTAATTCGTTAATAGCTACGAAACATTTACGTTTGATTAACAGAAAGATTCGTTACAATAACGAAAAATTTCGTCTGTGTATTAAACGAATTTGTTTCATTGGCTCACTTTTAATGACACATTCGTTAATAATAACGGGAAGCTTTTTCTATCAGTGTAGGATACAGATCTCTTTTCCCTGTGTATTAATAAAGTTTTTACGAAACAAACCAAATGCATGTTTAAAAAATCCAATTTTTTTGACTTCAAAGTAAAAAATGTTTCTTCTTAAATTTCCAAAGAAAACTTTAAACCAAGATGCTAATCCTCAACATTAATTCTTAGCCTATATTTTTGAAGCGTTTTTATCTAAATCGAAAGATTCAATATTCAGTTAATTGAATGACAATTTAAATCAAAAAATGGTGTTTCTTTCACGTTAAGGAAATAGCCTTAGTTCAAAGACATAGCGGACTTTAACGGAGGGCGCAAATTTTACAAAATTTGTTGTCCTAACACTTAATGGCAAACAAAATTTTGAAGCAAAAGATTATAGCATTTTTATTTTAATTAAAGAATTCATTATTTTAGAGAAATTTGCTCCTTAAAGTTTTTGTTTTAAATGTGCATCCTAATTTAAATTGCGCAATCTTTAATATCACGGAAATTTGTTTTCAGTGTAGAAATTTGGTCAAATTTAATTTCTATAGAAATATTTGTCAAACTTTTATTTTTCTTAGAAAATTGTATCTAATATTTTATCTTCTAATATATAGGTCAAAATTTTATATCTACATAAAATTTTATCAAAATTTTAATTTCTTTTAAAAATATGTTGTCAAATTTTATTCCAAAGGAAAATTTTGGTCATATTTTATTTCAAAGAAAATTTTCGGCAAAAATTTTATTTCTATAGAAAACTTTGTCAAAAAATTATTTTCTTGTTGTTTTTTTTTGATATTCAGCCTTAAAACCAGTTGCAATTGACTAAACACAAGTGTTCAGCTTAAGCAACAGAGGAAAAAGAATGTTTCCTGTCAAATATTTGTTTGGGCATTGAGCCGGCTAATCATGTCAAACCTTTTTTCGGAAGGTTCAAGTGTGGCTTCATTGTTGGGTTTAATGAACTGTCCTGAATTTATTGATAATTGGTTGATAGTTTATGCTGCATGTAGAGGATGCTGATAAGAATGTTGGTAATTCCGAAACGTCGTCCATCCAACCATTCTTGCAGTTATAGGGCTTTGGCCCAAATAAATTTACAATCATTCATTTTCCTTTCTGTTGGTTAAAGCTACAACTTGTCAGTCTTAGGTCAAGGCATGGTTTTTTAAGCTGAAATCAAAAAACAACAACAATGAAAACATTGAATTAAAAGAACAAAAACCAACAATAACAAAAACAAACAAAATTTTTATTGCTATAGAATTTTTCTTTTTAATTTTATTTCTAAGATTATTTTATCAAATTTTATTTCTATAGAATTTCTTATCAAAAATTTTATTCTATAGAAAAATTTTCTCAAAATTTATTTATATAGAATATTTATTCAAAAATTTATATTTATACACAATTTTTTAAAATTTAATCAAATTTTAAAAATATTGTCAACATTTGTGTATCTAAGAAAATTTTGTCATACATTGTTATATCCGCATCCACCGAAAATTTCTGTCAAAATTTAATATCTATAGAGAAATTTTCTGCACACATTTGATTAACTCTATCAACACAACATGTGCTCCGTCAAAATTTTATTTCTATAGAAAATGTGTTCAAAATTATTCTCATAAAAATTTTGACAACTTTTATTTCTCTAGAGACATTTGACAAATTTTATTCCAAAATGTTATTTCTATAGAAAATTTTTGTTCAATAATTTTATATCTATAAGAAATTTTGTCTCCAAAATTTTATCTTCTCATCAGAACCATGTTTGTCAAATTTTATTCTCTATAAAAAATTTTAAACATTTTATTTCTCTCAAGACATATTTCTATCTAAAAAATCTTCTTTCTCCTATAGACAAATTCTGTCGAAAATTTTGTCCATAAGAACGATTGTTGCAATATTTAATGTCGTATATAGAACATTTGTGTCCACAAATTTTTGTATCTACTCACGACCAACATTTATTTCTCTAGAAACATTTTGACCAAAATTCTTATTGGTATAGACAAGAGTTGTCAAATTTTATTGTATAGACAGCATTTGTCAAAAACATTTTTTTTCCTTTTTTCTTTGAAATTCGTCAACAATTTCATTTCTATATACCCATTGTAAAAATTGCTTATTCATACAAAATTCTGTCAAAAATTGTTATTGCCTCTAGAAAATTTTGTCAAAGTTTTATTATTCAATTTCAAAATTTTATGTCTATAGAAAAATTTTGTCAAAATTTTATCTATTTAGAAAAGTTGTCAACATTTTATTTCTAGAGGAAATTTGATAATTTTTTTATAAAAAAAAATTGCATACATTAAAATTGGTTTTTTATTATTTGTTAACATCTGCATTATGAATTCTTTATACATTCACTCAGTATAGAAAAAAAAATGTATCATGAAATAAAAAAAAACTCTTTAATCCTTTTTGCAGATTATTTGTCTTTGTTGAAGCTACAAAGAGAATCCTTAATGACAAATTACTTAACAGAATAAAGAACATCTGGGAGGGCATGTAAGAAAATTGGATATACCAGGAAATGGAATGATGTATATCCCTAGAAATTTGCTGGTTTTTAGAATTTCCTACAAATAATAATCGGCTCTTCACTTGTTGTCACTTAGTCGTGGAAACTCGTCCATTATCAAATATTTCAAAACAATTGAGAGAAAACATCCATTATCAAATATTTCAAAACAATTGAGAGAAAACAAAAGCAATTTATTATTTCGGTCAGGATCAAGGATTTTCCATCAAAATTTTTGTTTTTTGTGTCATGTTACCGCTAAAACTAGAGAAATAAATCAAAATTGTTTTTTTTTTTATTTAACACGAAATTATTCTCAGTCTAATAGAGTTGTGATGACTTTGTTACTGTTTTATTCTTTAGCACTACAATTCCATACGATTCGAT
>PGFW01021053.1:82395-94013 GCA_003123925.1 Haematobia irritans
AAAAAAAAAATACGAAAAGCCTAAATGAAAGCGATGTTTGGCCAAAAGAGACCTCGCCCGCACGGTTAAAATGGGTAGTAGAAGCTGGTCGATGGTGAATAGATAGATAGTCATAGTTGCATTTTAGAAATCTAAGCTTGTATGTAGTATGGTTTCAATCTAAAGTACGGATGTTAAGAGAACCTTGAAATGTAACTGCATTTCCTCTGCGTGGCATCGTTTTGGCCCACTGCAAACGAGCCTGGTGACATTTGGTGGGCACTCCATCTGGTACATATCGAGCTTTCGGCTGATGAATCTTCGGGTCAAATTTTTGATTGGCAAAAATATCATCAGATTTTACTGGAGCTTCGGGCATTGGGGCCCGCGATACTGGAGAGTGAGTCTTGCGCAAATGTTTACCTTGGCGCAATCTTTCTTCGTCTTCCTTGAGTTTATTATGCTCTGGGCTGGGGTATCTGTGGGCCACCCAGTTGGCTGTCAAATACTGGGGTAAATATTCCCTGACACAACGAACGTCTGGTGATGACAACGACAAATGTTTTCGGTTTAAGTGGGGACTATGTAGTTTGTGACTGTGTTTTCCTATGGCACTACTGCTACTGAGGCTTCTTGTTGGACTTTGAGATCCGGGACTTGGGGGAGGATGTTTTTTGTTGCATGCTCCCAAACTGGCCGTTTTGCTGATGCGGTCTATACGTGGCATTAGACGACAGGTCATAGGCTGCGGCGAAATTATTTGGCGCTTACGGCCTCTCTGGGGTTCAGTTTCTTCCTTGCTGGTCTGGGTGATTTTATTGTGCATCTCGAATTTATGCGTTATCCACGAGACATCGGCTTTCTTTAAGGCGTCTTTTGACTCTGATTTGATAATGTTCAATTCAGGATCGCTGCGCACCTTCCTCAGCTTACGTAGCCCAAAAAAATGGTTCGTCTTCAAACTGTTGTAGTTCAAGCTTTCGAACTTGTTGCGAATTTTCTGTACGTCTCCAGTATTGACCCGTTGCAGGTATGAGGAACACTGAGATTGAGGTGAGGCACTCCTCGATCTGCAATATGACTCTAGGAATTCCAGACTACTGTACGGTGTACAGTCCTCGGACATTTCCGTTAGCACCTCGTCGTGCTGATAGTGGTGTTCTTGGTGGTACTCATCTGGTGGTCTTTGTTGTGGTGAACGCAAGTGAAAATTTGCCCGCGATGAATTCTTTTCGCCAAACATTTCACACAAGTCGGTTAGAGATGTACTGAGTTCCTTATGTTTGTGCCAGCCATTGCGATATTGCTTTAAACGCATCTTCTCCTCGATCATACGCATCACCTCGTCCTCGTCCGGGGAGGAGTCTTCACGAGCGTGATAGACCGTCTTTGGCGGTTTGTCATACTTACGTTCTTCAAAGTATTTGATTTTTTGTGTTATATCCGGTGTTATATCGCGGCGGGCCAGTGTTACCTTCGCAGCACTCGACATTTGTTGTTGTTTTGTCTCTTGTTTATACTCCATTTTTGGTGCTGGTGGAATTTCGGGAGGTTCATTTGGTTCGGATATATCCGACGACTTATTGACAATAGTTTTATCCGAATCCGGAGTTTGATTCTCTCGCTTTTTCAAGGAAATACTAGAAAGGGCTTCCTTCCGTTTGAGGATTGAACCCAAAAGTTCATCTCTTGTTATTGAAGATTTGCACCTAACTTTAAGAGCCTGGGAAGAGGTGGGCATATTGTGATGTTCCACAGTAACCACATATGGCTCGGTAGCCTTAGCAGTCTGTGCTTGTTTCGGTTCACAGGCATAGATCTCGTTCAGTTGTCGATTGATTTTGTTAATTTGCTCATTTGGAAGCGTATTAACCAATTGCTCATTGAAAGACATATCCTTCGAGAGAGCTGCGCTTTCGGTATTCTGTATCTTCTCCTCTAAGCTATGGGTCAAATCTGCCACGGTATTTCGGCGCCAATATTTCATGTTAGAACAGGGTTTCTTTGACTGTTCCAAGTAGTCGTGAAGAAAGTTGATATTCTCAAAGTCTTCGCGTAAATCTTCTACAGATTTTTCCCGTAAATTGAGTCCCAAATCCTTTTCTTTTCGCCACTTAACCTCCTCCACATCTTTGGGCAAGAAAAGCAAGTTCTTTTCATGTTGGTCGTGTTTAAGTTTTCCCACCAAATAATTCAACTCCCTTTCGGCCCGTTCATGTAGGCGAACTCGACGCCATTCATCATAGTCCAAGAGTTCGCTCTCTTTTCGAATGGGTTTGAAGTCGGTCTTCGAAGTTGCTCTCTCCAGTAGACCTACGCGTTCTAGAGTGCTATAGAAGCGATTAAGCTCAACAAAGCGTTCGGAGTTATGCAAATACCGACAAGTGGGACTATGGCGATCGTTGCTGGCCAGGGAGGTTGCACTATGGGCTAACTCGTCGCACAGATAGAGGCCTCTCTTTGATCTGTCTTCGGCACTAGATAAGCTACTGGCCCGTATTACCTTGTTGTTTTGGTTAGTTCGACAACTCTCTATACGGCGACGAGATGGTGATCTTACATTTCGGGTTGTCGAATTTGGTGGTACGCGTACCTCTCTTGTGGGAGAAAATTCTTTGAGTTTCGGACTCGCCGGTTCAGAGGTGGAATCATAATTGACCACTTCGGTGGCAGGGGGCAGAGATTGTGTTATCTCCTCACGATTGAACTGTTTACGATTTGGACTAAGACTTCTGGATTTGTGGCCCGAAACATGGGTGATATATGTTGAAGACTGATGTTTCAGGTTGTAGGGAAGCGATGCAGTCTGCTGCATATTGAAGTCATTCCAAAAGAGAGCCTTATCACGTACCGATGAGTGGTATGTGTTATCTGTTTCATCGGCCGATTGATGCTGATTAATGTCTTCTTTAGCATTTGTTGGAAACTTTTCTTGAACAACATAGGAGAGCTCCCCCACATTTCCCGTCGTACCTGCCTCGTTATTAATTTTCGTAGTGGTCGTTTTTCTCGTCTTACTGGCTTCCCGTGCCAATTTCTTGCATATTTTTCGTTCGACATCGATTTTAGTATCGGAAGGTTTCGCAGATTGCCCTGACGTGGCAGTATTCCCCATGGAAAATGTTGAATTACTTGCAGCCAAACTTACATTCGAAAGGGCTTTTGACATTTGTTTGGCCGAAGGAAGTTTTTCCACTTTTCTCTTTTTTTCAATAGCATTGGCTATGCTCACCACATTCGGAGACCTTAACCATTCAGTATAGCCATAGTGTTCCACTTCTGGGAAGCAAAGATTATGCCTGGAGGCATAGCTGCTCTCCAAACCGGCATGGTTGCGGCAACCCGTGCAAAATCGGGGAACGGAACGACTTCTCGATTGGAAGGCACAAGTGGCCAATGACCGCACAGCCTTCTTTACATCCTGTGGCGATTTTAAAGCGGGATCCCTTAAAATGTTAGTGCTGGCCTCAAATGTATATCGGTCTAATGGCAATGAGTTTTCAAGGCGTTTCTTCTCTTCGGCAAAAGTCCTTTCCTTTGAAATGCTGCGTCCAAAAGCCACTGGGCTACGGCTAGTGTGACGTGAGGTCAGAACTTGAGTAGAAGACGATGCTGACTTCCTTAGAGGACTACCCGCCCTCAAATAGTTTTGTTTTCGAACAACTGTCACTCTGTTCTCTTGTGGGGGTGGATGGCCCGCCAATCTCGGAAGAAGAGACGATACAGCACCCGCAGATTTCGAGCGACACAAAGGACCACGGCTAGACTTCCTGATAGTTATCGTTCCATACTTGTTAGCTCCTAGCACCGGACTTTCTGGCCTCTTGAAACATTTCTCATGTCTCGATGAAGAACTACTAGGAATGGCAGAACCTTTGCTGCTCTTCTTTCCATTGGACTTTGCGTAAAGAGATTTGCGACTTGGAGGTGTCGGTGGTGGCATAATAGTCTCTCTTTTCTCTTGCTCAAGTGATATGAATGACGGCAGAACTTTTGTAAACTCTGGAAACATTATTCACTCAATAACAGTTCGTTCAGACGGCTATCGACGATGGGCAGCGCTTCCTACCTTGACGTAGGAAAAAAATAAACAAATGTTGTTATGGAATCTGTATAAGGTAATGGTAAAAGTGCTCGATAGATCCGAAGATCTCTGTTGTTTTCAATTTGATGCAGTTTCATTTGTGCAGTGCCTTTAATTACACCTAAGTGCTGGACTCCTTTGAATAACTGGAGTCAAATACCCATTGCATCCCTCTCTATTAGAATGCAATAATACTCCGACTGTTGTTAGCAGTTGCATTTGTTGTTACGTGGACCTCCAAGAATCCACGTCATCTATTCAATGTGCAGTTACTGTCTCCATCGGAAAATACATACTGACGCTTTAAGGATATTTTTGGCTACTGAAAATGTGTGTGAAGAATGGTGATGTTCTTGACAGATGGAGAAAAACTCCAATTGACAAAAGATAGGTTAGTTAAAGGGTGATCGGAAAGGCGGAATAGCACAGTATGGTAGGAGAATTTCAACAATCTACTTGTGATGAAGTGATTTGTAAGTACATATTTGCATGAAACCCCAGTTGAAGATTTTTGAAATGGATATCCTTGAAGGAAGGCATATTCCATATAAATAAAAAAAACTTCCACTGGCATATGTGGTGAGTGGCATTAATACCTCAACCTATTCAACATTGTCTAGAACATGTTTTGTCATACATACCTCTTGATTTTTCCGGCGCTGGCTTGCGGAAGCCAAATAGGGGCGGTTCACCTCCCGCTTGTACGTGTTTGTATGCCTGCTTCTGTTCAACAGGACTTAATGGACTATTCGGAGGAAGTTCTTTTTTGTGTAGTATCAGATTTGAATCGCTGGTATATCCGGATTCTTTGGCCAATGCTCTAAACAATAGAAATAGATATTAATTCAATGGGCTGTTTTCTTAAGACATTCACTATAGAAATGTTACCTAGATAGATTTCCTTCTGTATAGCGTGAAGAAAGCTTGGCTTGATCCAGTTGCTAATTAGGGTTGATCAAGAAAAACACAAAAAAAAAACAAAATTAGCATTTTGTTCGAGTGATATTTAAATAAATAAAATAATAAAGACTTAATATTTTATAAATTTCAAGACCTGCCGAATCCGAGCCACTTACATGCTCCACATTCTCATTTTCGCAAAATTCAATTACTATTGATGGAATGTGTGTGTGTTCCTGAAGCCACTTTGTTAGCATGTTTTTTTGTATGTTTTAATAAAAAAAAAATACAATATATGCAAAGGTTAGAATTAGTCTAGAGTTGTATGGGATTGTATTATTTTATAGGTAATGTATAGTGCTTCATTAGAATATTCTACCATAGGCCTTAGGAAGTTGCAATTTAATCCATTTCAGCCCGTATTCTAAACCATCGAGGCGATATGCCACTTTTTCCCAAACAAAAGCTTCATAATACTATTTTGACTAGAGATCACAATACAGTTGTAAACATTTCGAATTTCTAAAATTTTAAGAAGTCAATATTTAATAGATACTGAATAACTCTAATTTTCAAATATAATCTTTATGGTGGCTAACGTCGCTAAGCGTATTGCATTTAGTTTATCTTAAAGATAGTGCAAATTCAATTTTAGACTATTTTGGTGATTTTAAATTGTCAAAGGCTTAAGATTTTTTAACCGCAGATATATACATCACTCGTCATGTTTAAAAAATTCTGTCCACGACTTATCTTGACTGTTCGCCTAATTATGGCATTCAAATTCGGCCAATTGATTTGGTATAATATTAAATAGGTGCCCGAATCAACTAATCGGTTTTTTTTATTTTTTTTATCTAATCGGCTTTTGATGTTGGCTGGAACAGGTTTTTAATTTTAGTTCTACTTTAATTATCATAACAAAATAAAAAAATCATTATTAGAAGATCGTAATATCTATCAAATTTCAAAAAGTCGGCTCTTCTAGGTCGAAAGGTTCAAGATCAAAGATTCAAAGTGATCAGCCATAACACAAGATCATATGAGACTAGCAATCTACGATTGTATGGGTCGCCTATAAGGATTTATTATAGGGTCATAATGATGTCATTTAGGGATTGAAAATAGGCTGTAATGTAAAGATGAAAACAAGGCCTGAATAGATTTTTTACACTTCTCAACTGTTATTAGGCTGGATCTAAATAATCTCTATACAAGGTTATAAGTATATGGTAGTCATACCCTAAGTATATTAAGTCAATTTGAAATATCTATGAGAAACAAACACTTAAATGTCAATCCAAGAAATAAATAAATTGTATTTCGGATCAAAACATTTAATAGAAATGAGATAGTCCATCGAAATAAGTTTCTCTGAATAACTGGGATTTTAGACTTAGCATACTTAGCTAGTTTGAGGTAGTAATAAATGGATAAGGATATTTGTAATTTTCTTTTGATAATTGTCTACATAAAAAAAGAGCTTTCTAATATCTTATTTTCACGTCACGTTGCTATACATTAGCAAATTCCTTACAATTTAATTTGATCATTAAATAAATCTTATAACTTAAATACACATAGAAAAAAACCGTAAGATATTTTAAAGCTCATTTTATGTAGCTATCAGTTGATGTAATACAATTTGCTTAAATTTTTAAAAATATTTGAAAAAACCTTTACTGCTTATTCCATTAGTTTAACGTTTCTGAATAGCAGTTAGGTTGCTGATTAAGACTAAGATTTTTAAGTAAGCAAATGATGCATACCACATTGAAGATGTCCATTACTTCGTCCCACCACTAAAAAAATTTGAATAAAATAATTGCGATTCATTAAATGTGTGAGAAATGAGGAATCAATTGCACGTAACCATAACACGCACGCAAAACCAATGATGAAGGGTGTCAATCAGTCAACCAAACAAATACAAAAGGGCATGATTAAATATCAGCAGATGATAATGATATGTGGATGAGATTTTGAAGAGATCTTGCAAACTTAGTTAAAAAAAGAGATATATAATAAGCTCTATATCTCTCTCGCTTCCTCGTTAATAGTGACTAAAGAGTATATATGGTATGAGAGTTTATGATACAATGGAAGCAGTAGAGTTTGTTTTTTTAATCAATCGCTTAGTAGTGTATGAATGATGGTTAGGCTGAGATGTGATGAGAATGTATATGTGCTGTCTCTTATACAGATGATGTCTACTACTTTAGTTTATGTGAAATTCTACTTGACAATACCTAGAAAATTTGCATTGATTACAACAATAGGTATGTCTTAAAAAAAGGGAATTAAAATTATAGTTCGTACATTTGTTGCTCTTTATGGAATATTGCATATTTTCTTTTGATATTATTAACGGTCTTTACCCTGGCCCAAATAGGCTCTAGATGACAAATACATTGTGATTTACCATTTAAAACAATAAATCTGAGAGTGTGTGAAGATTAACCTCTAATTAAGTGATAAGAGATTTGAATATCACTTCCAGTAAAATCAATATTGGTTGGGCCAAGGAATTTAAAAATAATAAAATTCCATTTTTGAGATTTTCGAATTCATAAACGTGAACATAGGGAATTTACAAACAGAAGGATCTAAATATATAGGCAAACACATTCTTTGTAGAGCATGCCAGATAGAAGTCATATCCAAGAATTGCCAAAATGTGGAATATGATGGAAAACCAAAGGTCTCCACTTTGCGATCGAATTTTTTTTTTTGGAGTTATATGTGAGCCCACAGATATTCTCATAAAGGAGTTTTTGTTGTTGTACGATCCAGAAGACTGTTCCTAAATACGAAATATGGAAATATCTTTATATAGACGATGTCAAAAAATAATTTAGTAGAAGATTAAATTATAGCATGCTCATTGTGTCACCTACGCACGAGTGGCTATATTTATTTATCAAATCATAAAATCTATATATTCCTCCGTAAAACAGCCTGATAAACTTTATTAAATGGATGAATGAACTTCCTGGATATTATATAAAAAATAAATTAAGAAATATTAGTTCTCATGTTTGCAATGAGTGGTTCTTTTGGATGATAAGTTGTAATGCATATGAGAAATGGAGAGCATAAAGGATACTAAAACAGGTATACATATGGATGCATATATGTAACGTATGGAAATATTCTATTTTGAATGCATGGAAAATTGTGGAATTTAAACATTCTTTAGGTTCGAAAATTTACTTACTTCTTTCGTTTCTTTTTCAGAGATGGATGAATGACCAGTGACGTAATCTTCAATACGACCTGGTTGATTTTTGTACGTACTTAGGCCTGCTTTTACAGGATTTGGCAATGTACCATAAATCCTGAAAATAGTGGAACCAAATCGATCATTTCATCCATACATGCTAAAGATGAATGGAACTTACTTGTCGTTGCTATTGCGTACATTTAAAGCTGACGAAACCGAATGCAAACGTTGGGTGTTCACAGGGCGATATTTGATAGTGGAATAGTCAGAATCATAACTTGGCTCCGGTTCGGACAAATAACCATTGGTTTTGCCTTGATGGCGGCCTATATTTTTGAACCATATCAGAGAGAATAAAATTTTTATTATTGTTTTGTTTTTCTTTTTCTTAGTGAAGGATATTATTAGTCCACATCCTCATATTCTCTTTGTTTTGAGATATGTTATATCGTGCAAAAGCAGGCTATGCAGCTATGTCAATAAATGATAGTTCGTTTGTAGTTAATTTGTAGCACTAGCATATGTGGTATCATCAACTTTTCTACTTTTATTTGTTACTCTGAACGTTAAAGGGTGATACGGTCAAAATTTGGTCAAGGGAAAACGCGTGTAATTGGGTGAAATCGTTTATTTAAAAAATCAAATTAAATTTCTTTTTCAAGTTCAATTAGTATAAAATTCAGGAAAAATATTCAGTTAGGCTTTCGCTTTTCCAAATCCGAATTGCCGGGCCTCACGCTTGACACCTGCCATCAGATTTTGTACAGCCACCTTGTCCACTTTCTTCGCCGCAGAAAGCCAGTTTGCCTTGAACTGCTGCTCGTCCTTAGCAGTTTTTTGGTCTTCTTTAGGTTCCGCTTGACAATAGCCCAGTATTTCTCAATTGGGCGGAGCTCTGGCGTGTTGGAGGTTCTTGTCCTTGGGAACCACCTGCACGTTGTTGGCGGCGTACCACTCCATGGCCTTTTTACCGTAATGGCAAGATGCCAAATCCGGCCAAAACAGTACGGAACAACAGTGTTTCTTCAGGAAAGGCTGCAGATGTTTATTCAAACACTCTTTTACGTAAATTTCTTGGTTGACAGTTCCGGAAGCTATGAAAATGCTACTTTTCAAGCCACAGGTACAGATGGCTTGCCAAACCAGATATTTCTTTGCGAACTTTGACAGTTTTATGTGCTTGAAAATATCTGCTACCTTTGTCCTTCCTTTTGCCGTATAAAACTCCTGTCCCGAAGCTGCTTGTAGTCGGCTTTGACGTAGGTTTCGTCGTCCATTACCACGCAGTCAAACTTCGTCAGCATCGTCGTGTACAGCCTCCGGGATCGCGCTTTGTCCGTCGTATTTTGTTTATCATCGCGATTTGGAGTCACTACCTTCTTGTAAGTCGATAGTCCGGCTCGTTTTTTGCTCGATGCACGGTTGTAGACGATACACCCAGCTTATTTGCGGCATCTCGGAGAGAGAGGTTAGGGTTTCGCTTGAAACTACCGGCAACTCTCTTTGTCGTCTCAGCGGCTTCCGGTTTTCGATTTCCCCCGATCCAGACTTCCTGGCTGTCGACAAACGTTCCCCAAACACTTTAATTACATTTGTAACGGTTGATTTGGCAACTTTTAGCGATTTTGCCAGCTTTGCGTGCGAGTAGCTCGGATTTTCGGGATACGCGAGCAAAATTTTGATACGCTGCTCTTCTTGCTTGGACGGCATTTTGACAACTGAAAAGTGAATTCCAAAATCAAAATAGGAGCAACATTCTACACACACACCTTCAAAATGAGGGGTGTTCAGGTTTTTTAAATGCAAAAAAATTGAAAGAAATACGTCAAGTTTATATTGACCAAATTTTGACCGTATCACCTTTTACTTACTGGCCATGGATGTTAGTTATATGAGTTCTATGAATAAAGTTTTGGCAATAGGCTTGTATTCTATTTATTGCGTCGGTTATTATTGTTAGTTGTTTTATTTCCATTTTCGAAATGTAATTAAATATAGACAAGATCTATTCTACATAAGTATGGTTGATGATATGAAATTGTTATAGTAATCATGCAAAATATTGTACATCTTTTGTTTGTGAAAACAATTGTAAAGAGGTCTAAAAAAATGCGTCTATAAGCTTCTAAAAAATAAATGCATCTATATAGGACTATTTAAAAGTATACAAAATGTTTTTTTTTTTAATAAAAAATAAATTCAAATTGATATGCGATTCAGTTGCATAAGATAAATAAAAAAATTGCAATTACGCTCTGAAGGCCCTCACATTATTTTATTGATTTATTAAAAAAATGTAAGGTTGCGACAGACCTCTTGAATTTATATAAACAAAGGACTATTTTGCAATTTTTTTTAAAGACTCTTTATACCACATTTTGAAATTAGGTTAGGTTAAATTATAAAGAATGAAACCAATCTTAGCCTAGGTGTAAATCGATGTCATACTTATATTTGGTACAATTACATTTATAAATTTTTTGTAAGTTTCTGATTTAAATTATAATAGAGGTTAATGAAAACGAAGTTTTAAATAAATGGTGTCTGAAAAATGAGCTTTTTACGGATTGGCATAACCCAGAACAATGAATACAATAAGATTGCTTGCGAAAACATCTGTTTTGTTTTTTTTTTGTTTAGAAGTATTATAATCGAAATCATAGTAACTTCTTAACACACATTATACCAGTTCATATATAAAATATATATACACACACACGCAAATGTATATTTTATTTATCTGTTAGAATGCAATTATATATGGAATTTTAATTTTGTCGTTTTACCGATTAATTAGACAACAGCAGTTTTCCAGTTTATACTTTCGGATTAATTTGTTATAACAAAGTATAAAAAAAGGAATAAATAAACGAATAAAATATTTCAAGCATAACATTAAATGATCACATAATATGTACAGAAATTAAACGTATACATGTTTGTATGTTAATATGCAAAATACCTCTACACACCAGTGTATAAAGCACCACATACATCCATATGTACATGTGTGCTCTATAATGGCATCGGTAAAGTAAAAAGTCACAATACTTGGGTCAAAGCGATTAGCCGATCAAGATCTAATCAATCACACACATCCAATGTTCATGGGAGCGTATTATTATTATTACGAATTATTTTCTAATGTACACATATACACTATGTATAGACATGCACATGTAAATATGTATAGGATATGTATGTATGTTTATAAAGGTAAAAATGTATGTATGAGACATACTACAAATTAGATCATAGTTAAGAATCACCTCTTGGATATTTGTAGCGGATCACATAATCATCTGTGGATATAGATAACGACGACGACGGCGGTGACGACGACAAAAGGCGTTCGATGTTCGTCAAGTAAACGATTGATGTGAATGAATTGCCGATTGTCATCCAATCATGACAGATCACACAAACAAACAC
>PGFW01021056.1:12742-24685 GCA_003123925.1 Haematobia irritans
ACAACAAAACACTATAGCCAACGTTATAGCCATATATTTGGTGCCAAGAAATTTTACCATAACATATGCGGTCGGAAATTTACACTTATCACAGATAATAAAGCGATCTCACAGATATTTTCACCAAACAAAGGAATTCCTGTTTTATCAGCAACGCGGATGCAACACTATGCAGTTTTTTTAGAGGCCTTTGATTATAAATAGTATCCGTTGTAGAAGTTCAAAAGAAAATAGTATAATGCAGACGCCATTATCGCGCCTTACCTAACCCGGAAATATGTGGAACCCATGTTGAGATTGATCAAGTTGAAATTGAAAAAATTGAAAATTTGCCCGTCACCGTAAAAGAATTATCTAAGGAGACAAAACTTGATAAAACAGTTAAGAATCTTATAGAATGCCTTAAGTATGGTAGACTTGATGACAATATATCAACGATTTGGATTGAACAAACAGAATTTTCATTGCAACAGGGATGCTCTTTGAGAGGGGCAAGAGTTTACATTTCCGTTAAGCTTAAGAGCAAAGGTGCTTGGAGAATTGCACTCAGGTCATTTTGAATCACTAAAATGAAATCTTTAGCGACAGCTTTACTGTTGGTGGAAAGAAATGGACCAAGACATTGAACATCTTATAATAAATTGCCGCAATTGCCAGATTTCAAGACCTAGCCCACAAAGGAACAAACTCACTTGTGGTTACCACCGAAGAAAGTCTTTGAAAGAGTACATATTGATTATGCGGGGCCTTTTTTGGGCCATTATTTTTTTGTATTAGTGGATGCGTTTTCTAAATGGCCTGAGGTAAGAATAGTTTCAAATATCACAACGGAAACAACAATAAAATTGTGTCGCAACCCTGCCAACATTTTTTGAATTTGGGGACTCTTTTGAGAATCCCACTACGTCGAAAACAATCATATACGACATCAAAAACACGTCGGAAAAGCGCCGTCACTATTGAGAAGTACCACCTCTACATAAACAAATGTTTTCGCATGAGTGCAAATAGCTTATTTATAGATCTATTTAGAACGACGCCAATAAGGGACCCTCCAAACAATCAGAAAAAGTGCATTTTAAGATAGTTGTAAAAGAATCATTGTTGGTCGAGTAAAACCACGTTTGTTTAGATATTTATTAATTTGATTAAACATTACAAATTCTTAAAAATATAACATTTATACCACTATCACATTACATTTAACATAATTTTTGGCATTAATGATGATGTTGAGTTACAAGTAGCGAGTTACATGTTGCTGCGTCTATCAACCAGAGTTTTTATTCCATGGAGGCAGCGTGTCTGTAAAATATCTGAAAAACAATCACTTTATTCCATTTGGAAAATCACCAAATTGTTCACCAATATACCTTTCACAATTTTAAGCGTATAATCTATGTTTTCAGAACTTTATTTTCGTTTTTATTTAATTAAAATATAACAAGCTGGTTGCGCTTGGCGTTTCACAAAAAAAATGGCTTTTTTTACAGTAGGGATGGCAAATTACTTGCATGTACTTTTTGATGTACCTTTTCATGATGGTTGAAGTGACATTTACGAGTCTGTGGTAACGATGAGGTTGAAATGGAACTTTGAAATGCTGGCAGGGAACATATTTGCAACATTTGGCATACCAAATATACTAGTTAGTGACCATGGAACCCAATTTAAATCGGAAGGGTTCAGGAAATATTTAGAAGAGAATGGTATTATACACAAATTGGGTGCCCCGTATCACCCGGCAACAAATGGTCAAGCTGAACGCTTCAACCAAACTTTTAAGGCAAAACTATCTACTTTTAACAACAAAATTGGCGAAATAAGCAAGAACTTGGACCAAATACTCCTATCGTACCGAAGATCAATCCATCCAACCACTGGGAAATCACCTGCTATGATGATGTTTAACCGGCAGATACAGTCTAGACTTGACCTGATGGTTCCAAGTAATGTAGTAAACGACGTAGAGAGACAGATAACATTAAAAAGATTTGAAATGGGAGAACACGTAGCAGTGCTCGAATATATCGGAAAGGACCGTTGGAAGTTCGGGGTGGTAAAAGAAAAATGCGGAGACCTCCACAATCTTCGGTAATTGGTCTCAGATTTACTTGACGTTAAGCTACAGTTGAACTTGTCTCTCTTAGACTGGCCAAGGACCACCTGACACCACCAGAAATTTAATTACCAGGTCCAGGAGGATGATCTTACAGTCTTTCATACATCCGCGAAGGTCTAGCATCACTTGAAAGCATTATCAGCTTTGGATTGTTTTTGGTAGTAATGGCGGACAGCCACGGCAGAGGACCGCGTGAAGCGCACGTGGGACGCCCGCCCGTTCATATGGCGATTACGACGTAGATCAAGTTTACCACCGCGAGGAAAGAGGTATTATCGTTTAAAAACTCACTTTTCACACGCTTACATCTTCAGAGGTGTTTTCCAAAGTTCTTGCATAAAATCCGATGTGTATGCCAAGTCAGGTCTACTACAGCATTAAGTAATAAGACAGCAACAGCTTGTCTATATGGAATTTCAGATTTCAAGTACTTTTTCTTCTCTTGCTTTTGAAATTCCAGAACTTCTTAACCAAATTGGTTGTTGTAACACCACTTTTACAATCTGAAAATTGGCAATCTTTCTAACAGTCTTTTCCCCGCATAAGTTTCTTGGTCTATCGGTTATTCTTTTCTTTTAGTTCTTTTAATCTCAAGTCCCCAAAAGTATGTTTGCATTCTTGCAAACAATTTTTTGACATTCTCTTTTCAATTCATTTGAAGAACTATATTCAGATCTTTCGCAGTCAGTAGCAGACTACGCAGCTCATATCTAGCATACAGAACAGTATAACTTTCTCCCTCCCATTTTCTCGGATTATACAAACAAGGATTCTGACTCACATGCTTTAAACACGAGTTTTTACGAGGATACATATTCCAATTCTGCGAATCCAACAGTCTAGGCTGCCTGTTTCAATCCATAGAGGCTTCGCTTTACGTTTGGCGACACTCGACCTAGCTTTCGTCTTCATATCTCCTTCTGGTGTCTCATATAGATGGTTTCTTCTTAATTCTCGTATTAAAAATGCAGTTGAGACATCAAAATGCGATGAGATGCATGTCTGCGTTGCAGCTATACTTACAATAGGCTCTTATTGTCCCATTTTTGCCACTGACTAAACGTGTTCATCATAGTCGATACGCTTTCTCTCTTGATAAGCTTTTTGATTACAAGTCTTGCTTCTTGTATTGTGTCTATGCCTACGTCAGGATTTGCTGTTTCAACTCGTGTGATACACCATTTTTGAGATACGCGCTCTCTCACGCACCCTTGGGGAGCATTTTCTAAGAACCCATGTTTATTATCTTGAAGAGATTGAATTTCACGAGCGCATTAGACATCAGATAAATATTCACAAATATATTCCATTTTCTTTTTTTTATTGGCTTCAGGAAATGTAGAGGAGTTTCTACATTACTTTCTATTATTTTTGGAGAAATCACAACGAAATCTGACATATTTGAGTTCGATATTATTGTTCGATTTCTATAGACGTTTCAATAATATTGATATCTTCATCATCAGAATTAGTCCTGCAGGTTCATCTATTACTTTATAGTTAGATTTTCGCGCTTTCGTCATCTTTTCTTGTTCAGGAATTTTTTGTAGTTCTTTAATATATAGGATCATCTGTGATGTATATATAGGATCATCATTGATTAGTATATAGGTCCATCTTGCTTCATCTTCTGTATGATTCTTTCACCTTATTTTGGTATCTTCAATACAGGACGATTCTTCTCTTTGAATTCTCCTCTATGATGCGATTACGATCAATTATTTTCCAAATGTCTATGTGCGACTCTCCATTTTCTATAAGTCTTCTTTCTAAAGTATCTTCATTTTCTAATTACCATTCTCGGACTATTTATGTTTAATAAATTTTCTTTTATTTTGTGTTTCCAGTGCCAATCTTGCATTTTTCTCAGTTTCGTTTTTTCCATATTTATTGGAGATAAAGCTTTCATTAAACATTTTAACATATTTCTTGATTAATATTATTTTCTTTAGTTTCTTTTACGTATATGCGATAACGCTCATCTTCATCATATCAACTAAGTAACCTTTCACTGCCTTTAGAATCATTTTTATCGCTTCGCTTATAGATTATGAAATATGTACAAAACTTTCACAATCTTATAGATCCTAAATGTTTGACTTCTTGCGTT
The DNA here is from genome assembly GCA_003123925.1 of Haematobia irritans. Lineage (NCBI taxonomy): Eukaryota > Metazoa > Arthropoda > Insecta > Diptera > Muscidae > Haematobia > Haematobia irritans. The sequence goes on from PGFW01021056.1 coordinate 16,975, forward strand.
TCTTATTTAACCACAATTCGTAAGGACCTTTTAACATTCCACTTGAGGATTTTTCCAGTACGATTAAAAATATAAATAGATGTTTTTACTAATGTCTGCCCAAATTTTTCATCCGCGCACAATTCTGCATTCTTATTGGTAATATCTAAGAGGTTCGAGCCAATTCTACCACAAGTCCATTTTCTCGTTCCTTACCCCAATTTTGTTGTGGAGTGTATGGTGCGCTGAGTCTGTGCATAACACCAATATATCCCGAATATCATGATATGTCGAATTCTCACGTTGTCAGTAAGAAACTCTTTAATGGGTGCCTTGGGGTCTTTGCTATGTTAAGAACTATCTTATGCGTATGCCTTTCACTTCTGATTTGTGTTTTTGAGTAGTCGTTAACCGAAACGATATTTAGTAAATGATCTTTATATATTACAAATATCTCTTCTTTTGCCAAATAATTTCCACACAAAGGCCCACATACATCAAGCTGACATTCAACTCACCAGGTGTTGTTGCCTTCAGCCCTTTTCCAAAAGGTAAATATATGATTGCTTGCCAAAAATTGCGATGGCTCAAATAAATTGTTTTGTTCCATTTTCACTTCGTCTTTTCAGTTTCGGATTTCATTAACTTTTGTTTACATGCCGCTTATCCTGAATGTCCCCCACGTTTGTGATATTAGCTGCAATAAAGAGTTGTCATTCGATCTTGTACTATTTACTTCATTATCTTTATTTTTCACATATTGCCTTTAAATTATTTGCTTTTGTATATAGAGCTCGCAACTTCTCTGACACCATTCAGCTAAGACTTTCTTGCTTTACCCAAAAACTGCATTTCGTTGGAGTGGAAATTAAACTCGCTGTTTTCTTCGTTTGTCATTGCGTAGGCTTAGCAATTGAAAATAAATTTCGAAAATATTGAAAGAAATATTGTCTGTCAATATTGAAAATATTTGACAGACATCTTCTAAAGTATTTGTCATGTATGTCTGTTGTTGATATTAGGACTGTTGTTTAATACAACGATCAAGTCCTTCTTTACCAGCTGCCTCCAAAAACTTATTTTATTTCACTGTTGCTTTCTCTATAAAACATGGATTCGTTAGAATCCTAAATTTTGGAGTTGCGGAGTCTGTGCGCACCTTCAATATTCTTTTGAAAAAATGTATGTGGCTTGTTACAGACATGACGAGTCGGCCACCAATTATCTATCCACCAATTCATCTGTACTGATCACCATGGGAATCCGCATATGTCCTCACTTCATCACAAAGTATTTGTAAGTAAATTCGTGCACATTGATTTAGCTTCCCCATTTGCTTGATTTTTCATCGTAACCATTTTGCGACGCATCACGAACCAGTTGACCTTTCTTTATTCGCATATAGTACACGTATCGATTTCATTTGGTTGAATTACGAGATTCTGTCTGGCCTTTCTTGAAACTTTGAATATCTGCTACTAAAGCTTTCTTCACCTCACCTTCTTTTTCTCGTGTTTTCCAAATTACGTTGGAACATACATAGTTGTGTAGTAATTCATCAACGAATTTTCTTCATTTCGTTACAACTTTTATCAAGACTCGAGATTTTTAATTAATGTTCGAATTGGTTTTGCTTTGAAGTCAAAAATTTGCAAAATTTTACATATTAAGGACCAAATATATGGCCAAAAACATTTTTTGATCTACTCTAAGACCCTCAAGCGTTATTTCAGCGTCCAGTTTTCATAATCTTTCAAACTTCATGCAATATTGCTTTTCGCACACACATCCTGCTTGTGTGATTGGATTGGGTTCAATTAAATTGGTTATAAAATCTATGCAAATTATTAAAATAGCCTAACACGCATATTTTGGCATAGATAATCTGCGTTTCTTTGTGTGATCCCAAGCATTGCTGAGGGGCAGGCTTTTGTATATAAAGGTACAGTCGAAAATATATGAGTTCTGTGAGTTTTTCCCAACAGTATGTTTGTTGACTTAAAGTAGTTGTGATCGAAATGTTGCTATTTAGCATAACATGCACATTTCTCGTATCAGTGAAGATAACAGCATTGCATATTTCCTTCTCTAAATATTTTGAATCGGAGATTCGCTTTTTGTCAATAGCATGTTTACGTTCGCGTGAGAGAGCGAAACCTCTCCCGAGTATGTGGACATGATGTGGTATGGAAAAAGTGAAAATTTTGATAGGTAGTAACGAGATGTGTGCCAAATCCGCACATGCCTGAGACTGTCGCGCCGAATCGATGCACATCCGTTGGCCTCCAAACTGGACATACACCCATTGTTTGAAGTCATTTATGGAGACTGACGAGTTAATATCACGCAATTATTGCGTACTCACATTCTTTGATTAGTATTTTTTTTGTTTCCATCAAACAAATTTAGGGGCAGGGACTTTTTATTTTATAGAAGGGTCTTTGTTCTCATTTTGTTACAATATTATCAAAAAATATATTTGAATTTGTGATAAACACCATACCAGTCTGGTGTATTAGAGACGAGGGAGTGATATATTGGTATAAGATAGTATTAAAGGTTTTTTAGTCTTTATAAGATTTTGCAGCAATGAGTTGCGTTTCTTTTGTTTGGGATGGTAGAGGTTCCAGCTAAAGCACTAGATTACGACAAGTGCGTGAAGGTGTTGTTCGAGTTAGCACCAGCATTCTACGTAGAAACCGATATGGAAGAAACTGAGCTCATTTTTTTGTGTTCTTAGTGGACTCGTTGGGCATATGCGCCATGGGAGGAGTGTGAGAATATAATTCTGTTCGTTGGAGCAACGTTATAACTGATGTTTGGTGTGATAGTATATAGACTTCTGTCGAAAAAAATGGGTCCGTAGGCCGGTGTATACCATAATTCAATTTGTTATCATTCTTATGGCCTTGAGAGAAAAAGCTGCAGGAATTTATGACTTATCATAATGTTCTTTTTCAGAGACAGAATGTTTTTGATATTTCGTACCAAGGAATTTTATACTTGTAACCGGTTTTATCAGTTGACCAAGCGAGACGATTATTAGTGGACAGCTTTTCTTTTGCACCGTATAGCACATTACATTGTAGATGTTTTCTCTATGTTTAATTTTGAGATTTAAGTCTTTTAAAAGCTGAAGCCAACAACTGATTACTTTATTTTGTCAAAGTCATGACTTGAGTGAGGTTTGAAGTCATCCGCGCAAATTGAAAGGACGTAGCGTATTATCATTCATTCTATGCCAGGTGGAGCACTTCCACGTGTAGATAGGTTATTATTATATATTTTTAAGGGCTCATTGTTTACAACTGCCTTGTGGGATGCCCATTAAAAAAAATTTTCTATTGATTGTTTTTCCCATAAACTAATATTTTTTGCAACAGGAATGCCATTATCCATTTGCTATATTTGGGTAGTGGAAGTTTTAATTCAAGTAGTATAGATTGCAGTACACTGATATTAACCCGCTCATAAGCATTGCTAACGTCCATTGTAACCAGTACAACTTTTCTTCCCTTTTCTTTTTGGAGATTCATAGTGTGAATTAGGTCGTTAATGCAGTGTGAAGCCGACATATTTTTCCTGTAAGCGTATGACCTATTTGGCAATATGTGGTTTAGATTAATGAATGTATTTAAGCGTTCTTTTACCATTAGATTTGTAATTTTGATGAGTACCGAGATTGAGAAGCAATATTTTGAGTCGTGAAATTTGTATAGATATCAAGATCCTTAGCTTTTTTTTGGGGTACTGGTACAATTGTTGATTTTTCTCAAATATCATAATCTCGCATGCATCTCCAAGACGTTATGAGAGCTTCAAGCAAGTCTTTTTTTTACGATACCAATGATATTGATGGATCATTTCATATGTATCCCATCTAGACAGCGCTGAGGGGGTAGTTTTGCCTTTCAAGACGTGGACTAATTCATCCAGTGAAAAATCATGTGATATAGCAAAGTGCGTAACAAATGTGTTATCCGGAACTTGAAGTTATGGTTTGGTTTAGGGAATTCCATGTTATTCTCTTCACCACCATTTGGAGCTTGGTTGTTGACATCTTTGTGACTCCTTAATCCTCTAATAACATTTAAAAAGTGACTTTGGAGCAGGTTATATTGTTGAGTTTTCAACTTTATCACAGAAAGATTGTTTTTTGCCCTCTTGGCTGCATTTTGAAATTTTTTATTGCTTTGGTGTAGTTTTATATTTCTTTTTTTGAGATTCAAAAAGTTTTATTGAGCTGCTTGTTTTAGTCTGTATAGCTTTATCTACTTCTTTATTTCCACCACTTTTTTTGGAGTACTCTGTTTTTAATTAAAGTGAACGTTGTTTTCTTAATTTCAGACTTAAAGCAATTTTGGATATCCCGCATGTTGTTCGGTATTGTAATTTTTTTAATATTTTCCAATAGTAAGTTTTTTGCCAGAAATTTTGTTTATTTTAATTTATTACTCATAATTTTGATTTCTATGGGGTAGTGGATGACTACACCAACTATAGTTTTTTAATTACTGACATGAAGTAGGCATGTTTCGCGCAATTGGCCCGCCTGTTTGTGAAATGAAGTCGAGAACTGAACCATGAAGTAGTCATTTATTTATTCTTCCTAAGGTGACACTGCCATCATTTAAGCATTGTCGAAAAATATGATTGGAATATATAAAATCATTTTGAATTAGCTTTATTACCGTACTTTGGTATTACTTGAGAAAGTGAGGATCAAAGGGTCGTTCAACGAAAGCCCTTTTGAACCGCGGCATTCGAAATCACCTAGTATTGAAAACATTTTGCTTGTATTCTCCACCAACACGCACACCACACACCTCGCTCCTCCTCTCTCAATTCAATTTATTTAAAGTGACGGTATTTAGTGCCTAATTGAATGAATTATGTTGAAATTAGTGGTTATTGAAACATAATTATTAACATTTGTGTTTAGATTTTGGTATTCACAAATACAGAATATTCCATGTGAACTGGAAAATTGTTATTTTTTTAATTTTTTATACTTTTTTACTAAGTTATAGCAACACCTCCAAAATTATCATGGCGTTTCTTAGTTATAATATTGTAGTTGTTTAAGCACGTTTTAGTGTCTTTGTCTTCATAATTAAAAATTTCACTAAGAATGCACACATCAACATTTAATTTGTTTAGATGATAGTCTAAAAATAATTTATTTTTGGTAGGCTTTGAATATTATATTGTAGAATAATCATTCACAGTTGTATTATTATTTTTAAGATTTATGTGATTTAATTTTACTGTAGGATGGTACACTTTTGATAGTTCTTGGAAATTCTGTGATAATTTAGCCCCTCCGAAGCATTTGATTGATTTCAAGAATGCAGTCATTGAGTATGAATAGCGTGATACCTTTTTCAAAATCAGAGACAGTAGAAAAGTTTTGGTATTCGTATGTGGGTCTGGTGGGAGTAATTGTCACTGGTTGTGGCAGTCGGATTTATTCTCGCTGGTGAGAGTTTTAGCAACTTTTATTTCAGTTTCAAACTTGGTAATTCTTTTGTTGATTTCTATTTATGTAATCTGGCAGACAATAATTGGGAAGTTTTTGATGTTTTTTCGGCTTCGCTCACACTCCTCCGGAAAATTTTTTGGGCATATTCCTCTTCCCTCAAGAATTTCAAAATAGTTCGCTGCTTTTGACTGTGATTGAGGCATTCTTTGCGGATTTATTTTGATAAGGCCCATAATTGTTTACTGATTCTTTCCACTTCCATTATTTTACACTTTGTTGAATTTCGTTGGCTCACCTCGTTCTTGATTGATTACTAGAGAATGCTCTTTTGGTGTTATACAAGGAGCAGACGCATCTGGAGTTGTCATTAGACAATTTTACATTTTTATATTCTTTACGTTTTTTTTCGCATGTGGATAAAAATTTCTCTCTTTTATTGACGACATCGAGTGCAATAGTGACCCAATCTTCCACCTACGCTCACTTTCCTGCCTCGAGAGAGACGGAGAGGGGCGGTATGAACATATATAGTTCACTGTAGCCAAATGTTCCAAAACATTGTCCACTTTTCGAATCCCACTATATTCACTCTGTGAATACAACCAATCTCTCATTGACTCCCACTTGGAATTTTCCTATACCTATCATCATTTTTATTTATATATCGGTAACAGAAGACCAGCACTTTAAAAATATTTCTTCAGATGATTTCATTAATTATTTCTCCACCCGCCAGGATGTAGCTTGGAACATTTTTAATTATATAAAATTCTCTGTGGGGACAACACCACGACTCCGGATATGAATGTTCATTTCCAGACTCAGCAGTTTCTTGATATTGACGAATAAGTAATTTGTTCATTTTGATTTTCTAAATTCCAGTCTTGAAGGGTTGTAGAACCACATTGCTTGATTTGGAGCTATTATGGAAATGTTTAATTTTCATCCAAATTTTTTCAAATAGGGTGGGGGAGTTCACAGCTCCGACGGACGACTAAATTAATCCTCTTGTTAGGTTTGCCGAGAATATATAATAAAGGGCTCTGGACTTGATTTTTTCCTGGGTATAGAATTCTGGCCGAATTTTCATACCATATTAAAATTGTAATATTATCTTTATATTAGAATGGAGATTGTCGTTGCCTGTTAGTATTGTTGTGACACTTTTTGAATTTTTTCTCTCAGGCATTCAGGCATTTTGTTCTTTTTTCCTACATCATGAATGTTTGGAGCGGTTTCTTTTTTCTTTTCATTCCACACCATGATTGTGCGAAAAGTTTTTTAGAATGACCAATTTTTATAATAAAACACTGCACTGGTTTATGTTTTTGTTTTCCTTATTAATAATGAAGTGTTTGGAATAACATTGCACTTGGTTTTTTTGTTTATAACGATATTTGGAAACAAACCGTTTAATAAACGAAGGGTATTAATGTTTTTTTTGTAATGTCAACCAAAATAGCTAACGAGAACAAAAAGGATAAGCGACCGGCGCGTAGAGTCTGACCATCAAACAAAAGTTGAGGTAAACTGATTTGGCGCATTTATAGACAGAAATTCGGATCTCAACACTTTGACACAATAGACCACCTGTGCTCGATCGTTTTCGCCGTTTTTTATATTACAGTCTGTCTATAAACCACCCACGCGTGTGTGATTGATGACTGTTCAAGTACTCTTTTATTTGTGGTATGTGAGAAATACAGTTTGATCGATATGTAAATTCAATATGATAATCGATAACTTAACATCTTTCACGCTTCTAAATTTTCAATGAGATTAATTTTGAAAAATTAATTTTACATTAAATGCATAGAGATAACAATGGTATACGGCTGAAAACTATGTCTCCAATTCGTAATCTTGTAGATGTCTGGGTAGTTTACGTTGTCGAGCAGGCCTTGATATTGGGGAATTTCGGTCGCCCCTATGCACATCGGTGATACGGGGAGAGTCGCCATTTTGTTGTGGGTTACCTTCTAAATTGACAGTGATGTTTGTGTCTTCTTGTTGGGCTTCAATATTCTGATGCGGTGGTGAGCCGATGGGCTTTCTCGGGCTTGGCAGTGCAGCCTGCTGTACCTGATTAGAACTGATGGGCATTCTCGTGTTGGATTGTGTAGGTTGCTGTACCTGATTTGAACTAGTTATTTGTGGTTTCGTCATATCCGAGCCGATCCTGCGCATTTGGTCTACGTGTCTCTTCCAAATCCGTCCATCTTCAAGGATTATCAAGTAGGTGGATGGTCT
>PGFW01021059.1:23775-38106 GCA_003123925.1 Haematobia irritans
TCCGATTTCGCTTTATATTTGAGCTTTTGAAATTCGAAACACAACAGTGATCAATAATCTCTGCGAAATATATATTGAATTAGTATAAAGAGGTCATGTTCATTTATTAAAAGATCTGCTTATTTTGGGTCACTCCTATGTTTCTGAATGATACGCACGGGCCAAATTTTATGTTTGTATATATCTTAGGGAGTTAAAATATTATCGCAAACGAAAATTTTGCGATTTGCTGGATTCCGACATACCAGAACAAGGGGACTATCTAACAATAACTCGATATATAATCAATTTCGCTATTTGTAAACCAATTTGATCTGCTGAAGCTTATGTCATATTACATTTATAACCTCGCCCAATAAAACTAGTTTTACCACTATCTACAATTGGTCGGTGGAGAATATCGGTCTGACCGTTATCCATAATTATTCCTGTTTCTTCTTTCTTCTTTCTTTCTATATTTCTTTCGCTAGCTATACTTATATTAATGAATGATTCATTTGAAACTAGCGCATATTATAAAGGTAGTACGAAACAGACAAATACATAGACCTATAGGAAAATTATAGAACTATCGAGATTGTGGTAAAGTTGTAAATATTGCATTGCATGATTTCTTAGTTGACTCGATGGAAATCACAACTGATTGATAAATGCTGAACGTAGTTTTTCAAATATTTTGAAATCTTTCAATTGAAAGAGGTTTCCCTTACTTAATTAAATCAAAAACACAAACAGTCAGAAATACCAAGATTTATGTTTACCTCCTACGAGGCGTATATTCTTCAAGGTGATTTTGGAACGCATTGTTTCTTTATTTTTTGTTTTGTTGTTCATGCATTTTAATTATAACCATGTTACTAAGTTTCCTTTAATAACCCAAGCGATGGTTATATCATAATAGAAATGATGGACCTATATTCGGTGACAGGCGCAACAATACCGAATGAAATGCCAGATAGTTTTAGTTACTGAATTTTTCCATAAAATAAATTTTTGACCAATTTTCTATAGAAAACAATTTTGACATAAAATTCATAGAATTAAATTTTCAGAAAATTCTATAGAAATAAATTTTCACGAAAATTTTCTATAGAAATAAAAGTTTTGGACAAAACTTCTATAGAAATTAAATTTAGAAAAATTTCTATAGGAATAAAATTTGACAAAAATTTTCTATTAGGAAAATTTTGACAAAATTTCTACTAGAAATTAAATTTTCAAGAAAATTTTCTTATAGGAATAAAATTTCACAAAAATTTTTATAGAAATTAAATTTACATTTACAGAAATAAAATATCGACAAAATTATCTATAGAAATAAATGTTGACAACACATGCTATAGAAATAAAATTTGGGACAAAATTTTTTATATAAATTAAATTTTTCAGAATAATTCTAGAATAAAATTTTGAAAAATTTTCTATAGAAATCTAAATTTCAGAAAATTTTCCTATAGGAATAAAATGTTTTGAACAAATTTTCTATAGAAATTAAATTTTACAGAAAATTTTTTCTAAAGGAACACAATTTTGACAAAATTTTCTATAGAAATTAAATTTTAGAAATTTCTATAGGAAAAAATGTTGACCAAAATTTCTATATAGAAAATTAAATTTTCCAGAAAATTTTTATAGAATAAAATTTTTGCAAAATTTCTATAGGAATTAAAGTTTTCAGAAAATTTCATAGGAGATAAGGTGAATTTTGACAAAATTTTTATATAGAAATTAAATTACCTTTATTACATTGTATGCATAAATAAAAATATACCTGACAGGGCAAAATTTCTACAGAAAATAAAAATTTGTAGACAAAATTAAGCATTATGATTATTTATGTGATATAAAAAAATTTATGGAACAAAAAAATCTTCATTTATTAAGAAAGCTTAAACATATTAAAAATTTTCAAATAATATAAGTAATTAACAATATTTTGGACATAATAATTTTACGCTAGTTTGAAAGTATATGTTCGTTGAGACGAAAATTTTTTTTTCTTTCTTAATGGAAAATACACTTTTTACCCAAAATGTTTAATCTCAATAGAAATAAAACTTTTTATCAAAAATATATTCATGATATGATACCATAAAATTGGACAAAAAACTACTTCTGTCTGAGTTAAAGGAAAGGTATTTAAAATTTTTACACTAAGAGTAATAAAATTATCGACAAAATTTTCTATATGTAGGATTATATGAAATAAAAAAGTTTTGAAATTGGTTTTTGTCTTATAGAAATAATTTGCAATGAAAACATGTATATCCAGACATAGAGAAGAAATTTTGAGAAAACTGATTAGATCTGTACTCACGGAGATACAATTTTGATGCATACATTCATATATAGAAATAATGGACGATTCCAGAAAGCACATTTATATAACGATAATTAAATATATGTCATCAGAGAATCATAAATATTTGTATCAATTTTTCTATAGAAAAAAAATTGACAATTTTTTTATAAAAATGGAAATTTTTAAATAAAATTTCTTTCAGTTTTTTGTACCCAAACGCAGGACTTCAAATAGTATTCGTCTGAAAAATTACTCATTGAATGGATAGTTTGATGTATAAGTGATCAAAAAAATTTACTTTGTCAGTACCTTGTTACCATAATTTTGTATATCGCTTTGCAACAAGCCATATTGAAGCGATTTTTTTCTTTATCGAATGTCTGAACCTTTTTTATTATGTGTACAGTTAAATATTATGGTATAACTGATAAAGGTGAAAAACAGTAATCTCATACGATAGATTACAAGGCCATGATAAAAGTAAGCAATACTAGATTGTGTTTCTTGAAAGACGGTAGGAAAATTAACATCAGCCATATATTGGTAGTTAGATAGTTTGGAGCGATTAGCTCTAAAAAATACAAACAGTTGGTACATATGCAACATCTGTAAAATAATATAATATCAACGGCTTTCCAGTGGCTCTTGTCCCAGGGAACATCAACAATAAATTGTACGCATTTCAGACAACAATTAGATATGCAGAGAACTCGAGAAGCAGTAAGTAGAACCGGAGTGAACAAATCAGATCTGTGAGCTATATAAGTACGAGCCACGAGTCGCAGCTCACAAAGCGATAACCAAGACACATAGTGAAATACGCATAGTTTTAATTAAGACCTTGGTGGGAATACTGCAGTTCAGGGACACATATATAGAGATGTCCCCTCCAAACAATAATGAAAAAGTAATGCACGTTTAATTTTTCGCTCTCGTAATTCTAAACATAGTTGCAGAAATAACCTATAGATACATTCTAGAATCTACGCACTTAGTCCCCAAATTGAATTGATACCATCATTATCTCAAGAATAAGAGGTGTTTTTGAAATTTCCCTAACCTTGTTAACCTGTGTACAATGAATGACCGTACTCAGAAATTATGAAAGACTTGATTCTCCGATCATGAGTGAGCAGGAAGAGCTCACTATAAGATTTGTCTCTTTAATATTGGATTATACAGATGTGCATTTGTCGAAAGGACTATCTAAAATTCAATACAACTAAAATACTAATGGATATGCGAAGCTCATAGGCTTAGCCACAGAGACCCTTTTCCCGACTTAAGTGTGTGGTGATTTCGCATCGGCGGGCAAATGTCAGTCAGCCATAATTTAACAAGACGGTGACCTCTTACACTTGGTTACGAGCATGTACATTGTGGTTAGGATAGATGTTACAATGTGTGTACCGTGATCACGCGCGTCATACCGTCTTAACAGGTCCGACTCGACAGAGATCGGCTGAGTAGGATACAGCGACGAAGATGAGAGTCGTCTTACCTATGTTTCAAGCGTAGGCAAGACGACTCTAACAATGGTCCTGACTTGGCAATAGGTCACAATGTCTGTGGTGTCTTTGTGAAGATGGATCATACATTGTTTAATGTGCAATTTCCCTGTTTTTTGTCCTAGTATTACTTTGGTTAAAGACACGTTACTCACAGATAAACTTAAAACAAAGCACACATTTTTATTTGTGACGGATAGATTTTTAGAAGTGAAATTACTGTTCAAAGAAAACAACAGTGATCATACTAGTTTCCGTCCCAAGACAGGTTTCTTTATTTATTCTTATTGGAAATATGGAGCGTATTGAAAGGGTCGGACGAATCGCTATATAAGGTTGACTTGTTAAATGGGGCCGAAAACAAGGTCCTTTAATTGGTGGTATATGACTGATATAATAAATTCAATGTGTGATTGGTTTTTTCCTTTCTGCAGAGAACCAAAAGAACAACATGAAAATTTGTTGCATCCATGTTATCAATGTACATTCGATGATTTACAGATGGCTCTTTGATACCAATTACATTCTCATTTCTTACATAAAATTTCTGAGAAGCTTACGAATATTTCTGACTAGAAAATTTTGTTTTCAACACTCTCTCTCCCACTCTATTTTGAAATATAATTCTTTTATGGCAAAGATCTATTTTCTCTCTCTCCTCGCCAACAGTGTCTCTCGTACAAAATATTTTATTTTTGATACTGATAAGTTTTCTCGTAATACATTTTCTAAGATCTCTCTAATAAAATGTTAGTGAAAATGTGGCTAATTGGGTACTATAGAAAAATAGATATGGTCAAAATTTATTGTAAGACCAATGCAAATTGATTGTTCAAAGAAATTGAGTATGATTCGTCTCAATAAAAAAATGTTGGATCACTACGATGGTCCTTATTATTCTATATGTATAGATGTGTTCGATACACATATTTAATTTTCTAATAGAAAACTTGTGGGCCAAAGGAATTTTTAATCTCTGACTATTAGAAAAATTTTGTACATACAATTATATTTCATAGGAAATTTTTCCATGAGTTTTTTCTATAGAAAATATTGGCCGAGTATTTTATTTCTATACGGAATAAAATTTTGCCAAAATTTTATTTCTTATAAAAAATTTTGCCAAAATTTAATATATTCTCTATAAAATAATTTGACCCAAGTAATTTTTACTCTTCGCTCTATATATCGGAGAAAAAATCGGCTTTCCACTATATTCAAAATGTCGAATCCGAAAAAATGTATATACTTTTGCTGGTATTGTTTTCTCATTCAAATGACCAAAAATGTGTGGAAGTAATCTAAATTCCAGAGGTTATACAATTTTGTATTGAAATAAAATCTTCACAAAATTTTCCTTTTTTTTTATGTAGAAATAAAATTTTGGCAAAATTTTATGTAGAAATNTTTGCCATCATATTTCTCTTAGGCGCAATTTCATCTGTTTGCGGTCTACGTGCATTGAGTTTCGTGTAGCCCTATTTCCCCCCATCCCTTCCATTACTCATAGTATTCGTGTCTGATTTATGGTGTTATTGTTTACAGTTGCTGCTGTTGGCTTCGAAATTTTTTAGTTGTTATTGTTATCCATTTTCTCGAGTGTTAATAAACTTTGTTTGATGACTCCAGGATTCCTATGGTCGGTTTTTTCGTTCCTCGCCTTTGTAAATGCGCGGGCGTATAGGTTCTTGTGTCGTCTCATGATGATTTTTTTTGGTGGAATGACGTCTTTGTACATTTCATATTAAAAAATAAAAATAAAAACCTAGTGAGGCTGTTAAACATCATGACGAATTCAGCAGATAGACGAAACATTGTATATTTCTAAATTAACTTATTCAAAAAAGTAACCATGATTCGTACTCAAAATAAAATAAAATTTTGACAAAATTTTCTATACAAAAGAGGAGAAAGATTGAGTAAGGCTCGATCGTATAATAATATTTCATTACTTAGAAAGTACCATATGAAAAAATTCTTGTCCCATGCTCTATTAAATATTTTTTTATTGTACTTCTCTTTTCTGGTAACAATGGCGATATGGAAACAATTTACGAATGGTTAATGCGTTCATCCCTGAAACAACATAATCAAAAATCGAAATTTGAAATAATCGATTACATTCTAGAATCGGTTTTTTTATCGATAAGATACAGACTTGTATGGGCAATTCACACCGTAGCCCGGTATGTGATCTAGCCAAAATGGTCGGAAAGCCCGCTACGACGAGAGGTTCGCATTTTGTTTGTAATGTTGGCTATCGCTTTTACAGACTATGCAGTTATTCCGGACTGAATCAGTGCTCGTGTCGAACATATCCGCATATTATTGTGCATCATGAATATAGTTAAGTTCGCGACGGCATAATCGGATTAACTGGCTGGCATGTTTATGGGATCGATAACAGCATTTACCGATTATTTAGTCATCGCCGACAAAGTTCGTATCGAGTCCGACACACTGTTAAGATTCTTTACATAACACCGACATTCCGTCCGGAAATACTGATAGTCTGTAAAGCGCATTACAGACTATACCAGTTATTATCCGCGAATGTCGTGTTTGAAAGAGTCCTTACAGTGTTGTCGGAATCGATACACTTGTCGCATAAAACCGTTTGTTATTATTTTTTCTATGAGAACTTATTTCAATATTTGACATATATTTTTGAATAGGGTAGTGTTATCGGGTACTATTTCCAAATTAAAGGCCGGTACGTCTCGTTCGGTTTTCGCAGGTTGAAACCCCATACAAAACCAAAAAATGCGAAATAATTTGGCGAAATTTGTTCCATTTGTGGATACTTTGTTTTTCGTAGTTGAAAAACTGACGTTTATAGCACGTGCGCCATTTGCAGATGTGAATTAAGAAATAAGTTTATTTATTAAAGCTATTTGTGCGGTGTTAATAAATCAAACAGCGTGCGGAGACCTATTTTTGTTACCGAAACTATACAAAGGATCAAAAGAATAGCAGATCATTGCCCAAGGAAAAATAAAATGTTAATTTTGTAAAACCAAGCAAACACCACCGAACTTAATGCCAATAATCGCTCCCTGTAAAAACGCTGCCAAGCTACCTAAAAAAACGCCGCTTTCTATGTGCGAAATAAATGGTTTCGCATAAAAATTTTTCGCAGAAAATGAACATAGTAACCGGCCTTTAGGTGGTTCACATTCATAAAATTGATCGTGTTTTGGAGGAAAACTTGGGTTTGAACTTGTTTTTGAGAGTATGGCGAAAACGAGACTCGTTTTGAAAGTGCTTAAAATAGGGAAACATTTCAAACCCCCAAAACATGCTTGGAGAACACCGTATTAAGTTTTGTTCCTTAAAACCACAGAAGAAGAATACACAGAAACAGAAAACAATTGAGGTGGACGAAAAAAATTGGATTTTGTAGTGACCTCATCCATCATTTCAAAAAGTTCGAATTTTATACGCGCCATCCACAGACGTCATAAATGAGCACTGTAATCGCGACAAGTCGGCTCTTTACAGGACTAATTAGTTATCCGGATGGAATGTCGGTGTTTTGCAAAGAATCTTAAAACAAGTGTGTCGGAGTCGATACGAACATGTCGCGATGACTAATAATAATCGGTAAATGTGTTTCTGATCCTCATAAACATGCAGCAGTATCGATTATGCCTTCGACTTAACTTATACTGGTCACAATATTAGTGGATATGTTCAGCTACGCGCACTGTCTCCGGAATAACTGATAAATGTCTGTAAATCGCAGATATTAATTGAGATCGACAAATGTACTTTTTTTTTTTATTTATTAATTGTATCTTTCTTTCTTTATTAAAATTATCTATTTTAGTTATTGTATAATTTAATGTATATTCAATATATTCTTTTACACTCTTACAGACCCAATAAATCACAGAGGCGGTTTTTCAAATATGCGAACCTCTTCAGTTTAGGTTAAATATCAATTTTCAACATAATTCTAACTTGACTTGAAAAAGCTCATCTTCAATTCAGTCTTCAAATTATTGTTTGCGAATACAACGCATTTGCAAAATTGTTGACGAAACTTTGAAAATGTGTTGAAGATAAATTGGGAGAAAACTTTGACAAAAACTAGCCTGAAATGCAAACGAAAAAACCACATGGTTTTCAATAACTATCTTTGGACAGACAAAGTTTCTGTGGAAAATACAAAAAATGTGGAAATTTTTTTAAATATCAATTGGAAATTGCTTTTAAATAATTGGTTAGTAAAACAAAACACGAAATGTAAACTTGAAAGGAAGCACTAAACTCAAATCTCTTTGCAGACAACTAAAATATTTGGATGCTGATTCTTGGACACATTAAGAGCCTTGGCCGAATGAAAAATGGTAGTGGCTTATCGAAGAAGAGAAAGTTTCCAATAAAAAATCAAGTGGCAACCACAAAAACTTGGTATTTATGCTTTTCCATATCAACAACTACTGATGCATAATTCGCAGCAACATTTCGATTAGTTAATTTATATGCGCAAATCATCGGTTTAATTTGTTATTTGTGAATTTGAAATTGCCGAAAATTTATTCCCAATTATCTGGTCAAATTCCGGAAGAATTGCCAGTTGATTTTATAAGCAACAATTTTGTAAGCACCAACGTTCTTTGAGGAAAATCAACGAAGTACGTGTCAGTTTGAAGAAATACCAAATTGGTAAGTCAAAATAAAAAGTGAATATGAAAACATAATGGAAAATCAAAAACTCGATTGTTTTGCAGAAAAGCTAAAATCATTGAATGGTATAATTCTTGGAAGATGTTGGCCGATTGAAAACCGATTGAAGTGAAACCAACAAAGAAAAGTTTTCAGAAAACTACAAAAGTGCAACCATTAAAACAAAAAGTACAACGATTCCTTAATATCAAAGAACTTCTGGATGAAAATATGCATTAACCATCAATTTACAATCCCGTCATCAGTTTGATATTTGTGATTTCCTTCTTGCTTGGAACTATCTAACACACTCAAGCCAGCAAGTTCCTCCGATAGTAATTAATTCAAAATGGCCAGCATATTAAATACACCAACATTAATGACGAAATGGAATTGTACATGGTAAAAATGTTAAAGATATTAAAGTTGTATTCATAGTTTTATTTATTAATACTTTTAATAAGATAATGACATTTTGATTGTATATATTATTTATTTCATATATTATTAATGTTATTTAAGATTATTATATTTGTTTAACGAAAAAATAATAAAATTTACAAAATCCCTAGAAAAATGTCAGTATTTGACTTTCAGTTTAGAAAACTAGCATTGATTTCATACAAAATTGTGGTGTTGAAAGTATCGCACAATGCTTAAGTTTTTTATTTTTCTCTACATTGAAACGTTTTTGAGAAATATTGAGTAAGCGATGGGCATTTCATTTGGGATTACAGATTGAGAAATTATTGGCTATTGTGTGAAATTACTGTTGAGGGTAATGTCTTTTTTTGTTGAGAAACGCGATTTTCTCAAAACATATTCTCAACTTGAATATTAACCCTAATCCTTTGAAAAAATGTTTGAAAAATTATTGAATTTTAGTAATTTTTCAAAACGTTTTGGTTTATTGGGGAAATTGTTTTTCAAATTTTTGTCAGATTATGCGTTCACAACATTATTACATATTGTACTTTTTGGGATTTTGAATACCAAATTTCCACCTGGCCAAACATTGCCAAGATTCCAACGAAACGAATTTACAGACAAGAAACAACTTTTGAAGCGGTGAAAGTGCTGATGTGGAGTTTTTTGCGCATTATAAAAAAGAAAATATTAAAATAGAAAAAACACCAAAAAACAATATAAAAGATCTTAAATATAATTAGAAAGTTAAATTTTTGTTAAAAATAGAATAGATAAGTATACAATTCTTAACGCTACAACTGGAAAGTATTTGTAAATAGATAAAATAGATTTCAAAACGCGAAAATATTATCGTAGTCTATTAGAGTGCAAAGTACGAATAAAACACAGCAGACTGGCAAAATAAATACGCAATTTACTTTGTTCGTATTTCGTGATTCGCAGGTCTTTATACTGAGATTTTCGACTCGGCTCAAAAGTTTTAAAAGAGTTAAAAATTAAACCGAATTAAACCGATTTTAATAAAGTTTCTTTCAGATCTCATATAAAAAATGGCTTCACACCATCCAAAAATGTTGAGTGAAGATTTGCTGGGCGGTAAGTTTTGCACGAAAGAGCATGAAATATCTTGTAAAAAACTTGTAAATTGTGTTTTGCCTAAGGAAAGTCAGCCATATTCGTTTTGTTTTGGACTTTTTTGGTATTTCCACTTTTTCGCTTTGTTTCTCACTCACTCACACACACATATGTATATGACAGCGCAGCTGGTTTTGTTACAATGACCGGGGACGATTAAAAGCGAAGTGTTGCCAATTCGTATGAATGAAGAAACTGATTTGTTAAGCAATATTGGGGTAGATACAACCCCAACAAATTTAAAATTAATTTAAAATTTTATGAACTTATTTTCATTAAAATGACTTTGAATGTATGAAATAACAGTATTAATTAGAATTGAAATCTGTTAAAGTGGAAATATGAGATTCCCAATAATAAAGCCAATAGATTATATTCTATGATAAAGTAATTAGGAGATGTCGTCGATGAATAATGAAATCTTCCAAAGCTTTAAAACAAAATTCATGTACCTCTGAATAGGAAGGCCTATTTCGGTATCCGGGTATCTCGAAAACTAGGCTTTTCCGACAATTTTTTTGTTACACACTCTCCTTAAATATCATCTCTTACCCTAATATTGTATTTCTTTTTTTTTTACACAGCTTGAGCTAAAGTTGATCTGTGTTTCCGAAAAGCGAGGAAACTCCATAACTAGCTAACCTAACCATCTGTTTCCAATAGCGTTTATATTCCATACTGGAAGTTTACGCAAATATTTGAAAACCCAATAAAATGTTTCATTTAACATAGCAAGAGTCCATATTCAATGTGTTATGTTTTTAAAAAAGGACCCTTTCTTAGAAAATTAACTTACTTGAAGAGATTTTTTACACTACAAAAAGCATTGTATTTATTTCAGTGTAAATGGTATCTTTCAATTGCTAGTTACAGATGTTTAAAAACCATCCCCCTTCAATTCCTAGCAAATAAGGGGTATCAGAAACATGCATTGGTACGTTAACCCAGACACGTAGCCATTCTATCTAATACCATACATAGCTCTACCTCTCCTCTTTTATATTATTTTTTGGACATGCAAGTTATAAGGTACATATAGAAAATGTGCAAAACAATCTGTTGATAAAGCGTAAAAGCTTATATTACTAAAAGTTAATAGAGTCTTGAACTATTGTCTATGTTGTTTCTTAGCTATGTTATCAATGGTTGTTCTGAATTTATATTTTCATATTTACTACCTAAATGCGGCTTGTTAGGTAATATAGTATATTTTCGTTATGTCTTATCAGTTCTAAATATTCGATATTGAAAATAAAATAATCCTCGTCTCCTTCCTAGTCTCAATCCATATGATTTGGGTTTGCGCGTGGTGTTCAGCTATTATTCATATTCTTTGTATCTCAAGTCCGCAAGATTATATATGTATCTAAATAGCATACTAAGCTTTGTTGTGATTGATTTATGTTTTGTTTTATATTTCACTTTTTCTGGATGATATTGGAGATATTTTCTTATTCTTCTTCTGACAATGAGTTGTCTCTACATGTCTCCAGTATGGTCAAGTGTTTTATTCGGTTTCTGGCAATACTGGATGAAAAACAGATTTTTCTTTGTTCAAAATTTTGATTAAACCGTTTCTCTCTTTCTTCCAACAACAAAGATGAGCAAGCGGCAAGTGTTGAAGGTTTTGGACGCATGAACAAATTTTTCTGTATTTTCAAGAAGCTAATTAGGGTAGCAATAATGGTGTGTGTAAAAAAATAGGCTGTGGCAAAAAGGAAGATCTTTGAAGGTGATCTTTTGAATTAAGACAAGGCGTTATTTTGTTTCGAAGGTGGTTTAAATCTAAAGATAAAAAAATAAATGTCTTAAATTTAAATAAACATGTTTTGCGGGGAAAACCCCTACAGTTGAAGCTGAATTGTTTAACTCATGAGTATAGGCTTATGTCCATATGTAAAACAATTTTTTGACATATGTAAAACAATTTGTTGTTTAGGAATTTCAACTTGTAAAATAGGCGAAGTTTTTTTATAACATATTTTTGCATATGGGTACTATTATATGACCATATTTTTGGCGGCAATTGGAAAGCCCCACACTTTTCAAACGGATGTATGATATCTCGGCCCCACCCCACTTAGATTTTTCTCACTTTTAATTTTCTTATTTCCACCATTACATATTTTTCATTTTTTAATGGAGTCATTCTACATTACCTCTCCTCTTCACTTTAGGAAAAAACTTTTTAAGGAGTATCACTACTCTAGCAGCAAACTTGCAAGGTGAGTTTTAAGTTTTGGTTTTCTTCTGTCATTCTAAGCTTACTATGTTTAGAGTAAAAAACTTTGTCATGGTGTCCTAGTGTAGTTTGTAGATTTTTCAGTAATAAGCCAAAAGTCATAATATAACGAACTAACATGTCCCAAAAATTTTGAGATACTTATCCTTGTTGCTAAACTATATCTATAAATTAAATCTATTATTATTATTGCAATAAAAAAGATTGATAATTATATTTGAATCTATGGCGAGTTTATTGGTAATAAATTCATTGCGAGATTTCCGAGCAGTGATCCATCTACGGTTATATACCGATTTTGAGTTTCTAAATGTGCAATGGTGACCGATTTAGAAACTCCATTTTGGATCTCTATCAGAATTTCTTTGATGAAATACTAATGGATTACATCAACATCAGACCATTTTTACTATAGATGGGATGTGGTGGAGAATTAGTTAATATTGAGCCTACCACAGAAAAAATGAATGTAAAAACATTTTTTTATTGGTGCAGCCGTGTTTGGTATTATCAATTTTTGATATTTTTTGTGTAGATTGCAGGAAAACATATACGGGCAGCGAATATGTTGACGTGTTTTTGAAATTTTCCAATATATGTAGTATTAACCATATTATTATAGTCGAAAATCAATTTTTCGAATGTGCTCGACCAACAATAGCAAACATTTTAACATCCTATGGATTAATGGATTCTGAAAATTTGGGAATTATTTCCACACAAAAAAATCAAATTTCCACCGAAACCCTTAAATAAGATGAAAAATTCCAGATAAAATATGTAGATTTAATTATTCCATTCTTGTTTTCAACACACAACAACCCTTCTGTACCCATTAAAAAAAATCTGAATCTGTTTGTATAAAAATTTTGAAGTATGCATGCATCTGTTTGCCATCATATTTCTCTTAGGCGCAATTTCATCTGTTTGCGGTCTAACGTGCATTGAGTTCGTGTAGCCCTATTTCCCCATCCCTTCCATTTCTCATATTCGTGTCTCGATTTATGGTGTTGTTTGTTTACGTGCTGCGAGTGCTTCGAGATTTTTTAGTTGTTATTGTTGCATTTTCTCGAGGTATTTATGTTTGTTACTCCCAGTTACCTCTCGTCGTTTTTTTCTTCCACCCTGTGCCGCCTTAGGTTATTGTCGTATCTATTTTTTTTTTTGGTGGTGACGTCTTTGTACTTTATCTTAAAAATAAAAACCTAGTGAGGCTAGTTCTCTTAGAATTTAAGCAGGCATTGTATATTCTCTAGAATTACTTCATACTCAAAAATTATGCTTCTTCTACAAAAGAAAATTAAAAAATCTTTCGAATCATTAGAAATTTTTATACAAATATTTTACATAAATTTTCTACTATACAATAAAATGCTTTGCAATTTGTTCTATTCATAATTTATGACATATAATTTGCATAGCCACATAGAAATAATTCTGGACAAAATTTTATAATAAGAACTAAAATTGCTAATTTTCTACTAGAAATAAATTTTCGACTTTCAAACATTTTTCTTTTATATGCACTTAAATGTATAGACAATCAAAATTTTTCTAGTAGTTGTAAATTCTCTATAGAAATAAAATTTGAAAATATTCCCATAGATAATTTTGACAAAATTATCAAAGAATAAAATTTGAAAATTTTCTATAGAAATAAAATTTTCAACAAATTTCTATAGAAAAAAATTTTGCAAAATTTTATAGAAATAAAAATTTTAAAATTCATAAAAATTGCAAAAATTTTCTATAGAAATAAACATTTGAGAAAATTCTTCAAAAATAAATTTGCAAAACTTCTATAGAATAAAATTTTGCAAAAATTTTCTATAGAAATAAAATTTTGACAATAATTTCTATAGAAATAACAATTTGAAAAAATTTTCTAATAGAAATAAAATTTTCAAAAATTTGCTATAGAAATAAAATTTGACAAAATTTTTAAATAATTTTACAGAAAATTTTCATAGAAATGAAAATCTTGATCAACATCTTTCTATAGAAATAATTTTGAAAAAAAATTTAGGTTTTTTGGTTTCCCTTCA